>JAVXUL010057609.1:0-10348 GCA_035590515.1 Trichilia minutiflora
GATACGACACTTGAACTCACCGGACTATACTATAACAAGACTACCTATACTTGGGTACATAATCTAATTGAGATCAACGACCACGAGAGCTCCTGTTCTTCTTCCCCAATTTGCGGCAAATACTCTCCACTTGCAGCAACCATCTGCCCAATTGCTTGATCAACTCTACATACTGCTCGAAATGATTTTGCTGAAGCTTACATTTTAGTTGAAACAATAGTATTTTTGTTCTAGAGAATATGCAGTTTGCTTGAACTAACCTCTCAGTAGCACTGAGCCAACGTACATGCATCATATTCTGAAAATAAACTGGATGTTGTCAGTTGAATTGACTTAATCTGTCTGGCTTCGACCTTCTGTTTATAAAATTTTGCCCCTTAAATATTGTGATAGTTAATGTCACATGTTAATGGATTCAAAGTGGAAATGGATATTCGATGATCAGGTAATAATTGTTGTGGTTTTGGATCCATTTGCTAGGGTCTGTACTTTATCTCAAATTTCTGTGTCTGGTAAGCAGAAATTGGGATGAACACAGCAGCTTTCCCTGCATCATCTACCAAGTTCAGAACTCTAGGATAAATCTGGCTGATCCCTGTATAACTTTTACACACTACATTTGTTTTGTGATTATTCAGATTCTTAATGTCCTTGGTGTTTTGTGGTATTTAGCTAACCTTTGAGACCAGTAATGTATCAAATTTTAGGTTAATTTTTATTAGTTATAATTAATTTCGCAGGTGCCTACCATTCGAACATCTCATATATATTTAGAGAGGTTTATTCTTAAACTCCCCAAGTTTTGTCATTACCCTTGAGGAGTTTTACCTCTAACTTTACACATCTGTTAGCATATCTATGCTGTTATTCCTGTGCATTTACATTTTCTTATGTGTTTTTGTGTAATTATGAAGTTAGTTATTATTATATTGTCTTATGTTATTTCGATTTTGAATTGTTCCAGGGCCTCTATATCAATAATAACTTACAATGGATACTTCCATGAATATACCTTCAACAACAATAACCGTTCCAAGTCTTCGTGGATTTTAGAGCGAGGATTCAATCTATTGACAGGACTGGCGGATAGTACCCGATCTGATGATCAGGTTACATCTGCAAGGCGTATTGAAACACATATTGATTCTCCTGTCACATATCTCATGTGGCGAACAACAACCAGATGGTATGATCTCAACTAATTCTAATATTGCTAACACATGAAAATGTTTTGATGAAAGTTGAGACAAGCTTATAGTCTTAAAAAGTGCACAAGTGTTGTGCAGTCTTTAAGTTATTGGCCTAGACAGATAATAAAGGGCTTCAGGAAGGTGGTGGTTTCAGTGTCCCTATGTAAATTAACTAGTATTTGTGTAAATAAGCATGTGTATATATTACTTGGGAAATACTTTTAATGGTTTATTATATTTACTTCCAATCCCTCCAAGTTTTTGATTTCTATGATCTTTAACAATGCTTAGCGACAATATTCCTCTTGATACAATAAAAAATGTGGGAGGGATGTAAAGCTAGATCCCTGATTATATGTGTGCACAAATGACACTGATGAACTGCACAAACGAATTGTTGTTGTTATTGAAGATCGATCTAATGGAAATTGTCAAAATGAAATCATGAAAAGGTTTAATAAGACACGAGTGTTTTGCATGACATATTGTAGAAAAATCACTTCCAGAGTATTTTTCTTTTCAGTTTCCTCATGCTCTTTAGGTCTCATCATCTCTTTATATTCTCCATATTATATAAATTCTCATCAATCCTTCCATTTTATCACCTCCAACCACTTGCAAATTCTTAAATCTCTATTCTTTGGTTAAAATATTTTGAGAGAAACAAAAATTTACTCTAGGATTGTGAAAAACTTGATTGTTTCATCACTATTTGAGGCCAGAATGCCTGATCAAAAAAGATCCAACATTTCTGATCATATATCATGGCAATTGTCTTACCCATTTTTTGTTGTCTCATGCTCACTCCCATCACATTTGCTACACTCCCCGGCAGACCTAAACGCCTTCTTATTGAGCTTATTCACCGTGACTCTGTCCACTCTCTGTTCCATAGCCAAAATGAGAATGCCACAAACCGAATTCAACATGCCATGAAAAGTTCGATTGCTCGTTTTGCATACTTACAGACAAAGATGAAATCAAATTCTAACAACAATGTTGATTACCGAGTTGACATTCTTCCTAGCATGAACACTTCTCTGTTCTACATGAATTTTTCCATGGGGGAGCCACCGATCCCCCAGTTCACAGTCATGGACACAGGTAGCAGTCTTTTATGGGTGCAATGCCATCCTTGTTTCCATTGTTCCCAACACTTCGGTCCCATTTTCGACCCTTCAAAATCCTCCTCTTATTATGAATTGCCGTGCTACTCAAGGCATTGCCGGTATTCTTCCGGTGGCAAGTGCAATTTCTTCAACCAATGTGTGTACAATCAGACTTACATTCTCGGTTCTTCGTCTGGAATCCTCGCCACCGAACAACTCGTGTTCAAAACATCCGATGAAGGCACAATTCTTGTTCCTGATGTCATTTTCGGATGTAGTCATGATAACGGAAAGTTCAAGGATCGCCAACTTTCTGGGGTTTTCGGCCTCGGCTATAGTCGATCATCACTAGTTTCTCAACTCGATTCTACTTTCTCTTATTGCATTGGCAACTTGTTCAATCCTTACTATGTTCACAACAGGCTGATTTTGGGGAATGAAGCAATAATTGAAGGTGATTCAACACCTTTAGAAGTTATCAATGGCCATTACTTCATAACCATGGAAGCCATAAGTGTTGACGGTAGAAAACTTGATATAAATCCAGACATTTTCCGAAGGAGAACTCGGGATAAAGATGGAGTAATGATAGACACAGGATCATCTTCAACTTGGCTAGTGAAAGCTGGCTACGAAGCACTTCACGACGAAGTTCAGAGTCTTCTCGACATATGGCTGACACGATATTTGCACAGTTCGTGGAGTTTGTGTTATCTGGGGACGATGAGTCGAGATCTTGTGGGTTTTCCAGCTGTAACGTTTCATTTTACCGGCGGAGCAGAGTTGGTGTTGGACGTAGAGAGCTTGTTCTTTCAAGCATGGCCGCATGCATTCTGTATGGCTGTGTTTTCGAGCTCTGCTATCGGTGAAAATTACACGAATCTGTCCGTTATTGGAATGATGGCGCAACAAAATTATAATGTAGCTTATGATATTGGTGGAAAGAAGTTGACTTTACAGAGGATCGACTGTGAGCTTCTTGATGATTGATATGCAGATGATCATGATGGATATAAGGGTGATTAGAAAGTGAAGCCAGAATGACATTGAAGCCGAGTTTCTCATTTTTTTAAACAGTTTTGGCTCTTATTATTTACACTCACTCACTGTTACACCAAAAAAAATGTCGAGATACGTTAGTTGAGGTAAATATTTGAGACTGATTTTTAGTCTATGTGAAAATGTTTCTCAGATGGAAGACGGGTCTTAGCCAATCCTTCAGAATTGGTCAAAATTCGCAAATTTGAGACTATACAGAAAAAGAAATTTACTGCTCACAATCTATCGTACATCTCAGAAGCGGGTACCCTCTAAAGTTCGCAACTTTATACAGTCTTTCATTTCGTTCTTTTTACGATATGGAACACTTTTTATCACCCCAAATGTTATAGACAATGAGCCACAAGCAAATTTACTGCACGTGTCAACTTGAGCCCATAACATTTATTACCTCCATTTGGTTGTGTGCTATGCAATAGAATTCTAATTTTTTGTTATACTTATTTTATTTTCATTTCAATTTATATATTAAAAATTTGAGATTTATAAAAAAAATATATTAAAGAAATGTATGCCTATTCGTGTATCTTTTTTCCCTAGCAACGTCACACTCGCAACAAACTAGAATGGACTGTTTTGGAGACAATTGGTTGGTTGACAAAATTCCAAAGTGGAAAGTGGAAGGCATCTGCCCGTCCCAATTAAGTGCAATCTTTTCTTTCTCTGACTCTGATTGTTTTGTGGTCACAAACCTCATCCTCACTGTTGATTTTTATATGATAAAGCCATGTCGGGCAACTAGTTTCGTACATCCGCCACGTGGCACGACGTGGCTGATGTACGTGGTGTGGTCCTCTGTCCACCGCACAAGAGAAGAAAGTACGTGGGATGGTGGATACCTACTGCTTTTTGTGTCGTGGCGATGGGTCTATGAGTGGGCCTTTTCTAGTGGGCCCCATGTCCGGTCCCCGTACGAAACCACTTCTTATGTGATTGGGAAATGAGAATCAAGGCACTTTTGTTTGGGTTTTCTTAATAAACAACTGAAAGAAATGTCAAGAAAATATTATTTTTTAATTTTATATAATTATCTAAAAATAATATAGAATATCAATAAATATTAATACAATTTTGAAATTTTATTATCCTCTTTTCTGAAAAAATAAAATTAATAAAGAACAAATTTTCTTCTATTCTCATAACATATTATAAAAATAAATATTATGAAAAATATTTTTATTATTTGTTTATTTGAAAATTATTCTTAAGTATTTTATAAAAGTATGCTTAAATTTTATAAGTAATATTCAACATATCCAACAATTATAAAAGATGCATATTATTGACTCTTATATATTTAATAAATTATAAAAATCAAGTAACCATTTAAATTTGAAGTAATTTTTAGTCAAGATATCAACACTAAAAAGAAGAATTCAAATTATGCCAATAAATTATAATTTAATAGTTTAATAATTATTTTTTTATTTTTTAACCGGTTTAAATTTAAGGTCAGCTTGGAGCAGGCGAATGGCAGCAGTATAATTTAAAAAAAATAATAAATTTAATTGTTTAAAATTTAATTTTTATTTGCAGAAAGTTGACATCAATTTTTAAAAAGATTTTGATAAATTTTTAAATTTTTTTATAATGAATTTAAACTTCTTAACAATAAAAACCTTTAACAAATATAAAAATCACCTAAATATAATCAATTTTCAAGCTAAATTATGAGATGTGATATGTACAAAAACCAATATTCTCTTCTCATTCGCTCTCAATTATTTAATATAAATTAATAATAGTTATCGTGAATCCAATCCAAGTTCCACAAATCAAGAAGGCCAACAAAATAAACAAAACTCGAATCAATTTATTAATCAATATATTTTATTTTTAATTATAAAGTTTAACAAAACAGCAGCGTACTAATATTATTTAATAAATATTATTTAATATTTTAATGCGTACATCAGACACAAACTAAGACAATGCCCGATTATTTATGATTGGATCACGAGTCAAACATTAAAAACGAACGTGTTAAACAGCTAAAGCCACCTTCAAATTTTATCGGAATCTCGCTCATCTTTCTCTCGTCTCAAACACAATTTCCTAATTTTTAGATCTTCTACTGGTTCTTTCCGATTATCCGGAATTTCTATTGTCATAATCCCGTCGATTCGATTCAATACGGTGCGTTTTCTTTTCGTTCCATCGCCGGGATCAAAGATTCTGATTATATGTAAAATTAAAATTGTGATTTGAAAGTTTTTTAATTTATTTAGGATTATTATTTTATAATCGAATATATTCTCTATCGAATAGTTCGAAATTTTTAAAATTGAATTGAAGCGACAAATTTTATTGCCGTTTTGGATTAAGGATGAAGAGAATAGTGGGTTCTGTTTGCTACTTTCGATCAGCTATGCAACATCGCAAGTATGATAACTGGAGTAGTTTTGCGAGAAGACCGAAGTATTTGGCGGGGAAGATTCATAATTGTGATCATAGAGTGACTAATAATGCTGAAATCGGTAGATTTTTACGTCCAACTTTTATGGTTGCAAGAGCGGTGACAACAGACATTGCTGTTAATCCTATTCATACCATTGGAGGTAATTTTCTGTTTCTGTTTCTGGGTTTGCGTTATTTTTACAATCTAGAAAATGCTTCTGTTGTCGTTTCTCAATATCCTGCTTATGCTCCGGAAGTGCCTTTTTTTTTCTCCACTGGAACTGGTATTGCGTTACAGCCAAATTCTTTAAGACAGGCAAAGAAAACGATTGTGGAGTGCTTCAGCTCCAGGTTTACACTCAAGAAGTTGGGCGTGTTTGGGGTGTTTTTGTAGAAAGCGTTTTTGAGTAAGTGCTTTTTGTGAAAGCACTTTCTGAAAAAGCATCAATCAATTGCAGTTGGAAATATTTTTCTGACCTCAAACTTGAATTTTAGAATAGTTTTTTTCCTGCTTAAGGTCCAGTAGTTGTGCTTCTTTGACCTATTTCAGGCAAATTTTACAACGTAGGCAAAGAAAGCGATTTATGATTGCTTCAGCTTCAGTCTTATATTATAGAAGTAGGTTGCATTTTGGTTGTTTTTGTAGAAATTGCTCTGAGTAATCACACCTATCAATTGCGCATGAAATATTTTTCCAACCTCAAACTCATTTTTTAAAAACGCGTCTGTGGATTGGTTGCAGATGCGAATAGGGCAGGGCCTCTTGTAGAGTATGACCGAAGAATTGCTGCTGGTGACCTTTTGGATGGTGATGCCTGTCAGGTATGGAAATTTCAACTTTAACTTTGCATGTTTGTTTGTGTCGTTGTAATGGGTGACATATGAGTAAATGATAGGAGATGGCTTTAAAATGACAAATAATTGATGTGACTAAACAGTTCAGTAGTGGGAAATTGATGCACATTGTTGAATTCTGTTTCACTTTCAATGAACTCATCATGTAGCTATAATTCACTTTAATGTAGAATTGCCCATGATTTGGCCTGTGAATAGGTATTTTTTACCAATAAAAAGTTTGGGAAATTTGAGTCTCATTTACTAACTGGTTAGTTTAGAATTGGTTGGACCTTAAATTGTAGTTTTAAGAGCAAGCTTGGTGGAATATGTTCTGACAGTGAGTTTTGCAGTTGGAAACCTTACGAGAACTTCAGAGACTGTATGATCAGCTTGTTGAATCAGCTGATGACTGTAAGTTAGACCGCTATTCTTCATCCGAGAAAGCTGGAAGGTAAATATTCCATTTTCCATTTTCCTCTTATCTTGTTTAGATTCCAACTACCAAATTGCATTCTGAAATGGTAGGATGACTCTCTTGCTCGTCTGTAATTTTATTTTTGATTTACGAGTTCACATAAACTAATACCAGTTAGTCACCAATCCATTTGTATTCAGGAGTAGGTGGCTGTGGTCACGTTTCATGCCACAATCTTCATACTCTCCTGTCAAAGGATTATATCTTTATGGGGGAGTAGGCACTGGGAAAACAATGTTGATGGACTTGTTCTTCGGTCAGTTGTAAGTTAAACATGCATGTTATTGTTTCCTAATCTTTTGGGACACTACTCTGCCATTTAGATTCTTTGAGAAAAATGTATAAACTTTTAAATAAATCAAATGCGGAAGGAGTATATGGAAATTTATCAAAATTTACTATTGTTTCTACTGTCTTTAATATAAACTTTGGTTGACCTGAAAGTTGACATTTATTTCCTCAGGCCCAGCAACTGGAGGAAGAAGAGAATCCACTTTCATGACTTCATGTTGAATGTCCATAGCCGCTTGCAAGTAAGAGATTAGACAAGTTTTTATTTATCCAGATTGATATGAATTTCTTAAAATTTATGTTATCAGGAAGAAATATTTAGATTTAAGCTCATCGTTTCATTCATACAGTTGAATTTCACATTAGAATGCATAACTGCTTGGAGAATGTTTAGCATTTCAGCCATTTTTTCTTATCTCAAAAATTGCCATTAACTATATATATTAAAACTAACTGAGACTTAGCTTTGCGTGTTCAGCCTTGGTAATGGTCAAGAAGGCTGGCTCGTTTAGTTGAGACATAAATAATTAAAAGTAATATTTACCCTTTCTTGAATAAGTTGCATCCTGTCTCGTTGATTTTACACAACACTTGAGGATAGCAGATATGCAGTGTATTCATGTTGAATGTTGAATTGTTGCAGAAGCACAAGGGTGTGTCAGATCCACTAGAAGTTGTGGCAGGAGAAATATCTGATGAGGCAATATTGTTATGTCTGGATGAGTTTATGGTACAGTAGTTTTAACACTATTTTTTAACCAAAAGAAAAACAATATAGCACCACGTCTTATAACATGTAGTATTTGTTTTTCTTTCCTTTGTGGTCCTCAGGTGACTGATGTTGCTGATGCTTTGATACTTAATCGTCTTTTTAAACATCTATTCGGCAATGGTGTTGTAAGTGATAAAAACATGTGATTTATGTCATCTTCTCACCCTATACAATATGAACTTATAGATTTCGGCTGGAAACTGACATGGGAATTATATTTCTGCCTGTGTTGGGAGGCAAGTGTAGATACTAGTTGCCACTTCAAACCGTGCTCCAGACAATCTATATGAAGGTGGACTACAGAGGGATCTTTTTGTACCCTTCATTGCCACTTTGAAGGTATGTGTGTGAACTATCTGCACGTATTTTTAATTTGACATAAACATGGTCAATCCCTATGACCTTTAGAGTACTTTCGCAATTATTCTATATTGCATAAATTGAACAAATTTGGGAACCTTTTGTTGCTGCAGGAAAGATGTGTTGCCCAAGAAATTGGATCAGTACTAGACTATAGGAAAATGACTTCAGTAAATATCATTTCTCAATTCTCCAAGGGGAATTCTGCTTTCAAGCTTATAGTTCTTTTTATTATTTTAAAGTTTCTAACTGCTGAGTTTATTCTTGCACTGCAGGCAGAGCAAGGGTTCTACTTCATTGGCAAGGATTTATCAAACCTTCTGAAGCAAAAATTTCAGGAATTGAGTGTTGAACATGCAGCTGGTCCACAGGAGGTGGAAGTAGTCATGGGAAGGAAATTACTGGTGTGTGCTCTTCTGAACTTTGCCATAGAATATTCACAGAGATGTTATTTAACTCTTTTTTCTTAATTTCTCTGTGTATTTAGGTTCCATTGGGTGCTAATGGATGTGCATATTTTAAATTTGAGGAACTCTGTGACAGACCTCTTGGAGCTGCCGACTATTTCGGATTGTTCAGTAAGTAACTATTTATTTGTTTGAATCCTGTTGTGTTTAATAAGATTCATTTCCTCCTGCAAATTTCAATGAAATTGGAATTTTCATCTTGAATTTTAATTTTTTCTTGATTGGTTTGTTTCTTCTGGCAGAGACTTTTCATACCCTGGCATTGGAAGGTGTCCCGATACTTGGACTCCACAATCGGACAGCAGCATATCGCTTTGTCACATTAGTTGATGTATGCCCCATTTCTTTTTAATTGATCTATTTTCATTTGTATTGCTTTGAAGATTAAACCAACACTTGTATAATTAGATTAATACCAGTTTCGTCATTATTCAGTTCAATTTATTGTAATGCATAATTGCTTGATTGATCTTTGAAACTGTGATGCTTACAGGTAATGTATGAGAACAGGGCTCGATTGTTGTGTACAGCTGAGGGTAGTCCTCTACAACTTTTCCAAAAGATAGTGACAATTACCGATGCCCAGAACATTGCACCTAGAACCTCCTCAAGATCTCGGAGAACTGATGAATCCGATCTCTGCGTAGACAATGAACTAGGATTTGCAAAAGACCGCACCATTAGCAGGTAAATTTTCAAGAATCTAAAGTCTCGTCTTCATTCTCAAATTCAGACCCGGTTTCTCTTCTCTTTTGCTGAGCGCAAAATCTCTAAACTCATGGCAGATTAACAGAGATGAACAGCAAAGAATACTTAGAGCATCATGCTGCCATGTTAGCCGATAAGCAGCAGGAGCAGCAGCAGCAGTTGCTGCTGCAACTCAGCGACGCGCTGCGGCCCCTGGCCGACGCGGTCGCCATGCAGCAGGCCGTGGCCCAAGTGGTGCGGGAGTTCCTGGAGGCCGACCGCTGCTACTACGTCGAAATAGCCAATGGCCAGTGCTTCATTCACCGGGATGCCGCCATCGATGGGTTGCCCTCGGTGGTCGGGGTCTACGACCTAGCCACGATGCCCATCTTCAGCGCCTTGCTGGAAGCGGGCAGGCCGCTGGTAGTGGACGATGTGCGCACGACCCGGTTGGTAGACGAAGGGCTGCGCCAGCTGTGCGTGCAGTTGGCCGTTATTGCCTACGTCAACGTGCCGGTCATCAAAAACGGGGAGTTGGTCGGCGCGCTGTGCATTGTGCAGGGCACGCCGCGCCACTGGGCGTCGCTAGAGGTGGCCCTAGCCGTAGACACAGCCGAGCGCACCTGGGTGGCCGTGGAGCGCGCCCGCACCGAAGCAGCCCAGCGCGCAAGCGACGAGCGACTGCGAACGCTGGTAGAAAACCT
>JAVXUL010057620.1:0-10347 GCA_035590515.1 Trichilia minutiflora
TCAAAAATCTAGATCTTTCTCATAAACTCAAATACACTCAAAAATAAGCGAACGAACTATCGATATGCACGATGGATGCAAAATCATGAACAGAAAATGTGATGGAGTTACAAATATGCCCTTAAGGTACACACACGGGTGTGATACGTTTACACTATTAAAGCCTAAAACTATGTCGTTTTGAGCTAGGGCTTGAACTTGAACCGTTAAAACCCCTTTCGTCTTCCTTATCTCTTTATTTTCAAAATTGTAACTATTTTTCTCTTTCTAAAAACTATTTGAAATCGTCACTTTCATACTCAAACTTTTCTCTCAAATCTCCATAACCTATCACTTTCTCACTCTCTCTCTACAATGCCTCTACGTATAAAAGTTCCTTCATCTTCTAATCGAAAAAAACGTAAAGCTCTGGAATCCTCGACAGCTGTCATTCCTGAAGAATTGAATCCATGGGGATTCACTTCCATTGAACAACAAGAACAATTTTTCATCCATTTTACTACCAGAATCGTGACTCCTGGACAAGTATTAGACTTTGAATTGTTAGATAAAATACGGTTTCCTTATATGCATCAAATCACATATTTTGATTGGTTATCATTTTTAAGTATTAGGGGGGTGTTTTACCCGGAGTTAGTATGATTGTTTTATTTCAATTTAGATATTAGAGATCTGGATACTGGTAGAAACATAGTTTCGAAGTTTCAGACATGGGTTAAGGGTGTAGGATTTGTGGTGGATGAGGATTTTTTGATGGAGCAGTTTCGGTTATTACCAGGGGGAGAACACTACATCCCATCTGCGTTCAACCCTTTAGAAACTTGTAGGATTATATTTAAAAATCCAGATATACAAGCTGTCGAGAATAAACCATCCAAACTACATTTGAACAAACGGGTTTTACACTTCATTGTGGCTCATAATTTGAATGTTCGTTCGAAAAATTTTGCTGAGACGTCTATTGAGGATATGTGATGGATGGAGAGGATTATCAGTCACTAGAGATCGAACCTCACATATTAGATGATCACTAGTATAGTTCGGGGTGCCTCACAAAAATACAACTTGAACTCTAGGTTTTCAATCTCGAAGTTGATTCGAAAGGTAGCTCCGGATGTATTGGTTGCGGTAGATAGCAAGAAGCCTCCATCTTCTAGCATTCTTAGCGAGACCACTCTTCGAAAGATAGGCTACGAGTAGTAGGCTCCAGGTGTGTGGTTTCTGAAGCAGGCTGATGGTCCCCCTATGCGAGTAGGTGATGTTGGTATGGAGGGTGATCAGGGTGATATCCCCTCAGGTTCTGGTATAGAGTAGCAGCAGCAGGAGCCTCCACCTCCTATTTCTCCTCCAACATAGCAACCCCAGGCTACACCTATTCCACCATCATCTTCTACAGGTCCTTCTACCTCAGTGCCTCTAGCCTTTCCTGCAGCCACTTTAGAGTATAAAATTGATCAACTCATCGACAGTTTTACTACTCTAGGGTCGACTGTTATGATGGTTGTGCAAAAGCTTGATACACGCATAAAAGAGACTTTTTCGGTTATGCACACAATGGGGAAGATGGTTGAAAAGGTCAAGAATGAGGTGTTTATTCATGATACTTTAACATCAGAGAAGTTGGAGGAAGTTGAAGAGCAATTGGTTGGTGAGATTGCTCAGCTATGACATTTTGTTGCGACTATTCCAAGCTCCTACTATGACTATCGTCCTCCATCTGCAAGTCGTCAGTCGCTTCCTCACTCGTATTTTAAACTATTTTATCCTGAGGCTTCTCTTACTCGTCTTACGTCTTCAGCCTCACGTCCTCCTCCTACGAATCCGCATTCTTATTTTGAGACCGGCTCAGCATCTAGACCTACTGATGTTGATTCTGACTAGGATATTTTTGTTGATTCTTTGTGTTCTTATTATCTTTCGTACGATTATGCCTTTCTGATATTTTTGATGATATTTACTTGTTGGATGATAATTTCTTTAGATGATATGTTTGTTTTTGGTGGATATTTGCTTGTTTGATTTTGGATGCTTACATCGTTATCTTTATTTTTATATAAAAACTTCTTATCTCAAACTTAAGTATCAATTACAGTTACCTTTCTTTACTTGTTGACAAAAAGGGGAAGAAAGCATATATATATTTTGTCATCATAAAAAAATGGGGAGATTGATGACTCCAAGATATTTTTGATGATTATAGTATGGGCTAAATAAATTAAGTTATGAGACTTTCATAATGAAATTGATAGCATATTGATTCTTAATTTATTCTTGGTTTTTGATGATGCCTAAATTAATAACAAGTGAAAACAATACATACATATGATTATCTTAATTGTATATGGACTTATATGTGTTGATTCTTAATGATATACGAACAAATATATTTCACTTGGTCTTCGAAAAGACTTGTACATTTTTACAGGTGAGAAAAATAAAGTCAAGTGTCAAGAAAGCTCACCAAGGCACAAACGTATCGATACGTTGCTTAAATGTATCAACACGTTTAAGCTACAGTACAAAATCAAAGCCCGAGTTTCGGAACCCTACTTCAAACGTATCGATACCTTCTTTTTGCCAGCAAACGTACAGGAACCTCTGGTAAACGTCTCGATACCTTGGAGACGTAGATGTGATTGCTCACATGAAAATGTATCGAAACCCTGAAAACTTCCTAAAACGTATCGATACCCTGAGGTCTGGATTAAGCACCCTCATAACGGACTTCATCTCTTTTACGTTAAATCGTTTCGATACGTTGGATAACGTATCGATACCTTCAGGCTTAGAAACTCAAATGTATCGATATCCTTGTGAAAATCAAGTCTGTAACGACTAGTTCAGAGATATTCAATGCCGCCATTAATGCAAGAAAAGAGAGCTATTGAGGAGAAATTATTGCAGATATATAAACAACAAGTTTTGAAGACAAAAGGTTGCTCTTGTGCATTAAGAACTAGTTCATCAAAGAAAGAAAACATTCCTCAATAATATTATTATTCTCTCTGCATCAACTGATCTTGTATTTAATTTTCTAGTGAGAGAAAGCTTGAATTTATTGCTCATCTACTCTTGTGAGAGTTTAAGGACTAAAAATTTAAAATATTTTTATTTTTTAAAAAATATCTCAATAATTTATTTTAATAATTTTTTGATTTCGTATGATCATAAAAACTATATTGAAAAAATAATTTAATAATTTATCAATTTGAGTAGAAATTATTAGATATAAATAAATATATAATTTATTACTTTATCGAGGGACTTATATAATAAAGTTAAGACTTATATAATAAGAATTAAAAACTTTTATGATAAAAGTTGATAATTTTTGTCTTTAATAAAGGAAGTATTTATTATTTTTATATATTTTTTACAAATATTCTGATAAGGAGATAAGTAATATTTCAAAAAATTATAGGAGAATTTTTGTCACAAACTTTCTAATAAAGTAACATTATTAAAAATTATAGGAAATATTTGTCTTTCTCCCTATAAATTTATATGTATTCATTGAGTATTTATTTATTTATTTATTTTAATTCCATTATTTATTTTCTTAATTATGAATTAATTAGACATTTGTTATATGGTCAAATGGGCTATGTGGAGAAGTATGCAAGGAATGGAGAAGAAACAATGTAAGTTGGCAGAGACACGAACATGTATTCATTATTTATAGTAGAAATGGTAAATGGGTCAGGCAGTCCAACATGAGCCTGTGAAAGGCTTGAACTTGGCACGAGCTCATGATGAACTGTGCTTGGCCCGTAAATAATATCAAAATAATAATATATTATGATTAAAATAATTTTTTGATCTATGAGCTTGGTTTGCTAATTTGGCCCACCGACATAACATAGGTTTTATGGATCATTTCATAGGTCGTGTCAGGCCTTCATTTTTTTTGTCGGATCCAACCCGACACAGCCCATTAACTCTTAAAAATTTTATTTTTATAAGTCAGGTTGTACCAGATTGGATCGACCCTTTTGTCACCTCTAATATATAGTAGAAAAGAGAAGAAAAGGGTATTCATACTTAACAACTGGTATTAGCAGTTGGAAAGAGTGTCCAGAGTTTTGGTGTAGCTGGAGATCGTTTGCCTTCTATGGATTTTAACATCAACATGGATGTTCCAACAAAAACTTAAAAGATGATATTGAAGCCAACATGAGTGTGCAGAGCTTGGTGTAGCTGAAGATCATTCGTTGCTTTGCTTCAATCAATATTTATAAAAGTAATAATATATGTATATTTATAAGTATTCGTTTGTATATTGATATTGAAACCAACTAGATTTTACTCGAATGATTATCTGGTATACTTGTAATTACATTTTGAAGCATGAATAGAGTCAGAGAAGTTCTCAAGTGTGGACACCAACTCTTATAAAATATGAATTTAATATAAATTAATTTTTTATTAAAAATTGGTTAAATTTCCATTAAATTTGCATCAAATTTGCTTCAAATAAAGAGAATGCTTTGTTATCCCCTGATTTTTAATCTAATAAAAATCAATGCCTCACCACTCCCGTAGTGTTTCTTAAACTCTCAAATTCTCATTAGTCCTGACATTAGATCCATTAATAGTACAGTTAATTTTTAAAAACATTTATTACAATGCTCTTAAATGATTAGAACATCAGTGTACTGATTTAAACAAAAAAGATACTAAGATATCAGGCGTTAATACTTTCAAATATCAAGTGTAATTAATTTATATATTAAAAGAATTATTTTTATTTTTAAATATTACGCAATATTACTTCAAATTTAAGAAGACCCAAATTGACTTATATCCATTAATATTACTGATTTTAACATAAAAGATACTAGCTGATCTTTGGTAGATGTACGGGAGACGTGGTGTACCATTTTTAACTTTATTGCAGTCATAGTATAAATCTATTTGTGTTTTATGCGGGACTGAAAGACAGGATTAACGAAGAATAAGTATCTCCAATGTGTCCCAGTAGATAACTGGAGAAGATGTGAGGTAAAGACGAATTTCGGTGAGAAGGAACTGCATCCGTAAGAGCGTAGTAACAGTGCTAGCAACAAACCTGTATTTTGCGTCCATGGATGAGTGGCAACACCCATTGCTTTTTAGAGCATCAAGAAATATGGTTGCTGCTAACATAGACAATGTATGCATTGGTGAAGGTTCTGGCATTTTTGTTGTACTAACAGAGAGATGAGTAGCATGGCGAAGATGAAGATCATAGTTACATGTGTCTTTAAGATAACAAAGAAGTGGTCTAGTGGCTTTCTAGGGGTTCTCTGTCGATTAATGGATGAATTGATAGGGTTGATTAATAGCAAATGCAGTTGGGGAGAGTTAAGAGACAAGTATTATAAGTTGCCAATTACTTATCTATATATAACTTATGACATTAAGTAATTTGGGACCATCATCTAAGTACAGTGAGGTGCCAGTGGCCAGCGAAGAGTGCACAATGTTGGCATCAGATATACCAGCAAGCTCTAGGATGTCCAGGATGTATTTCTGTTCGGTGAGAAAGATACCATAGGAGATAGGAATGAACTTAATGCTTAGAAAGTAACACAAAAGGTATTATAACTAGATTGTTATCAGATGAAGTGGATGAAGAGGTTGATTCATCCATAAAACTCGTCCGTGTACTTTGACGCTGAAATACCATGTAGAAGATGCACTAGGTTTGAAGTGAGAGATCATATTCTTCATTGCTTATAATCAAGTATATATACATATGAGAGTTGAAGCAAGTTATATCGGTAAACATAGACACAATGGAAACTAAATAATTACAAATGCTCTTGACAAAGTATTACTGTACATAGATATATTAAGTGAATAAAGAATGATTCCATACGATCTGGGTATGATCTCTATTTCCGTAAAAAAGTACAACACACTTGGCAAGAAAACTCAAACGATAGAGCCAACATCAAGTATTATTGAAATTAATAAATATATACATTATTCAAATATAATAGTTTCCAATCAAAGATAATGAGAAAATACTTCTTTTATTCTGCTTAAGATGAGAATAGCCTTTTAAATTTAATTTGAAATATAATACCTTTTTTCAAATAAAAATAAAACTCAATTACTTCCGTAATTTTTAATTACTTAACAAATAAGTCACAAAAATCTATTCAATAAAATAATCAACAATAGTTAGGGCATTGCTGTAAGACCTAGTCTTCAGCAATTTTTTAAACTTTTGCATGTATGGATTTCATCGGCTTAACATACACAATGGCATGGTATGCCCACCTTGCATATTTTCAACACATGTATTTTCTATTCTGAATAGACATTTTTTAGTTCTTTTTGACTTATCATTACTTTTGGCTTTCAATAGAATCTTATCTCAAGGTTCAAGTTGATAAATGATCTCAATTTAATTATTATACCTAAATATAAGTAATTTTATTATAATATAGTTTGATAAATCTAGGTATTGTATTCCTAAAGAGTATTTTTCTAAAAATTAAATTAGTTTATATTCAACTAAGGTCTAATAGTAAAAATACAATAGAAAAAGATCTAAAGTAAAAAGTAAAATAAATTATAGATAAATTTTAAAAGAAGAATTATCAAGTAAAAATTAAATGCAAATTAAAATATTAAGATTTTGAAAGTTAATATTTTAGGATAGTAGTAATAAATTAAATCTCTTTTTTAACTCAATTAAGATTAATTAAAATGTTATCTCAAAATTATTTTATACCCAAAAATATTTTTTCTTCGAAAAAAATTAATATTTGATTAAAATCATATCTTTAAATTAATTGATAAAATTATTTAAAAAAGTATTTAAAATAATTTAAAGATTTAAAGTATTTTTTGTACCATACATTTGTAATGAATCAAGAAATATATTTTCAAGTGTTAAACGCATCAAATATTTACAAAGAATCAAAAAGTTTTAAATGTTCAAAACTATTTTTATCTACAAAGAATCAAAGAGTTTTAAATGCTCAAAACTATTTTTTAAAACATGAATATACAATTAATAAAAAGAACTTAAACATTAAAAATAAAAGTGAGATCTAGAGAACATATCATACATCCTTAGTAATGGAATTTAAAGAATATATCATATATCTTTAATATTAACCTCTTATCCTTAACTAGTACTTTAGAAATATATGTTACAAAGAAAGAATATTTTATAAAAGAGAATATTATTACAAATTCAATTATAATATAATTTTAACTCTCTTCTCACTTCTCTATAGAATACAAATAGACCTTGTATTTATAAACAAAATGAGAGTTAAATGTAAAAATTGATAGTTGTATTTTTTTGACAAATTAAGTTAAAAACTTTGACAAATGAAATTAAAAAATTTTAGCCATCATAAAAGACATCATGGATGACTTTAAAGTTCAATGATTCAACTTTCGTGGTAAACATAAAAATTATAATAATAGAACCATCTTTCAACTGTCACTTGTATTAAATAAATTCCAAATATATATCAAAAGTTATTGGTAAAATACCAAAATATAATCGGGTTTTACTGAAACAATAATTGAACTTACTTAATAGCTTTGAAAATACAACTTAGAGTCTGAATTTATGATTAGCTCAAATATAAAAGTTTTAGCTCAATACGTCAACTTTTTATAAGATTAAGAATCACCTTAATAACTCTCTTGGATAAAAGGTTATGACCTTTTCACGTTTACTGTATCAAAATCAAAAATAAACAAAAATTACAAACAAAATATATTTACACCAAAGACTAAAAATATACATATATTAAGAGAGTTAATCATACTTTAAAGTATAAAATGATAAATTTAAATCTCAATATATGTACACTTTTATGGACTCGTCAATAAACCTGTCTTTCAGATCTTGCGTACTCCCCAGTAACATCTTCTACAAGCTGGTTCTTCTACTGGATAAAACTTTCTTCAATGAAATTGGATCCCTTCTTAACTCATCTAGTATCCAAAATGGCCTCTGGTTTCATAATAATGTCTCTATCATCTGCCATGGCGATAATTCTGTTCTGGCATTCGCTTTCCCAATGTGCTTTTTAAGCATGAATACATAAAATAGTGGATGAATTTAGGAACCCTCAAGTAGTTGGAGTTTATAAGCCACCTTCCCAACTTTAGCTTTAACTGGATATAGTCCATAAAAGTGACTTGCCAATTTCTGGCAAGCTCTTCTATATACAATTTGCAAGCAATAAGGATGAAGCTTAAGATAAACTAAATCTCCTACTTGATACTCTATGTCCTGCCTTTTTAAATTAGCTACTTGCTTTATTCGATTGACTACTAAAGCTAAATTGGCTTTGAGCTATTGTAAAATAGCATCCCATGTTGCTAATGTTTGATCCACTTCATTAACAAGAGATAAGCCAATTTGATATTGTGGAATGTTTAGAGGTGGTCTACCATATAGTGCTTGAAAAGGAAGTATGCCAATAGATAAATGGTAAGTAGTATTCTACCAAAATTCTGCGCATGGAAGATAAGTGCTCCACTTGCATGGCTATTGAGAAATAAAACACCAAAAATATTGCTTGACACACCTGTTTATCACTTTCGATTGGTCGTTGGTCTGAGGGTAATAAGCAGAGCTTTTATTAAGTTGAGTGTCTGACATCTTAAATAACGCATACCAAAAATAGCTTATGAAGACAAGATTTCTATCACTAATGACAGACCTCAACATTTTTGACAACTCCAACAAATTTTTAGCAACTAATTTTGCAGTGTAATAATGTGATAAAGTCAAGAAATAAGCAGATTTGCTTAGCCAAACAACCACCACCATATCAGTGTTTTTACCATTATATGGTGGAAGCCCTTCAATGAAGTCTATCATAATGTCATCCTAAACTTAGTGAGGAATGGGCAACGACTGGAGTAGTCTTGTTCAAGATAAAGTTTCTACTTTATTCTTTTGGCATACAATGCAAGAAACTATATACCTTTAGATCACCTTATGCATAGATGGCTAGTAAAACAATTAGGCCACCTGTTTGTATGTTTGTAAGGCATCCGAATGCCCTTCATATGGTGAGTCATGAAATTCCTGTAAAAGTTGAGTAACCAGACTGGAATTTAAGAGAATAACCACACGATTTTTGTAGTGTATCAAGCCATTTCGCCACATGTGTAAAGCTCTAGAATTCTCACTTGCCAATTTACCAATGTGGATCATATACGAATGCTCCTTAGCTTCTGTCTTTATTACATCCCATAGTGATGTCCAATAGAGTATTAAGGTTGGGGTTGCCCATAACTCTTGACAATGCATTTGTAACAAAATTTTCTTGACCCGGCTTGTAAATGATTTCATAATTATAACCCAATAATTTGGACACTTACTTCTGCTATTTTGGTATCGTAATACATTTCTCCATCAGATACTTGAGAATACGTTGGTTAGTTTAAATGTAGAACTTATAGCTTAGTAAATACGGACGTTGAGTGGGAATAGCTTGAATAATTGCCAACATTTCTTTGGTATATGTTGACCATGATTGCTTTGTAACTCTTAAGGCTCAATTCGTGAAGGCTAATGGTTTTCCTTGTTAAGTGAACACTGCTGCAATGCCGTCATCTGAAGCATTGCATGTAATGACAAATAATTCATTGAAATTAGGCATAACTATTGTTAGAGTAGTAGTCATTGCTTGTTTCAAGGCTATAAACGAATTTTCTGCTTCCTCTGACCAAGTGAATTACCTTTTCTTTGGAAGATTGGTTAAGGACCGAGCTATAATCCCATAATTGCAGACGAATTTTCTGTAATAACCTATGAGGCCTAAAAATCCACGTAATTTAGAGACATTGATAGGTTTAGGCTATTTCGAGTATACCCTTGATCCATCGTAACACCTTCTACAACTATAATATGACCCAAATATTCTATTACCTGCTAGCCAAATGAACATTTCATTTTGATAAAAAAACTGGCGATGCCATAGTATTTCAAAAGCCTTTTGAACATGTTCAAGATGTATGATCCAATTGGGGCTATAAATTAATATATATTAAAAAAAAACAATACAAGTTTCCATAGGTATGGGCAGTATATAGAATTCATAATAGTTTAAAAGATTGAGGGAACATTACATAGTCTAAAAGGCATAACTAAATATTCATAATGATCATTGTCTATTCAAAATGCAATTTTATATATGTCTAGTGGGTGGTAACCTGATCTTAAGTCAAGTTTAGTAAAGAAAGCAGCCCCATAAAGTTCATCTAGCATGTCATCAACAGTGAAAATTGGAAATCTATCTGTTGAATTGCTTGCTGTAAATGATTGTTGTTTCCTGATTTAGTTGCTAATTTAGTGGTTAATATAGCTAATTTAGT
>JAVXUL010057631.1:0-10347 GCA_035590515.1 Trichilia minutiflora
TCACTTGATTCCACTTGGTTTTCATGGTTTTAACCTAGGGTTTTTGGCATGAAAAACTTACATTCAAGCATGAAATAGGCCATAGAACCATCATGTCTTAGTCCACAATAGACTACTAATACCTTGTAGCTACAATTGGCTCTAGGGCCATATTATGATATAAAACCATCATATAAATCCAAATAAAATCATTATGCCACAATTATCATAAAATCAAATAATTGTTTATAATGCATTACTACTTGCAAATCATTTACCAAATGAAATACAATTTGGCCTCTAATGCCTCATAAAATATCATATAATCCACAGGCTATACTTTTATATATTTATAAAATAGGACATATAAAACAAATAACTAACTTCTTAAAACATTGAAAATATTTAAATTTTTGAATATTTTTAAAAGAAATAAAAAATTAAAAGCGAACTTCATATATGCACTCTCTATAATCTCTCACTTCGTGTAAGTTCCTTTCCCAAGTGTTCAATGCCTAATTCATATATATACCAATAGCTACATTAATTTCTATATGCCAATTAATAATAATATATTCTTATATATAATGTTTATGGTTATCAATTTGGGTTTGCTAGTCGACATATAATCACATTGAGGCTTAATTTATTTTTCAATCATTTACTCAATTTTCAACAATAAAATCTTATATCCACTCTTATAACAACATTTACCTACCAATCATAGCTTAATATAAGTTCCAACTCACTATCAAATTTAGTTTATCAAAAAACTTTCTAATTTTCTACAATTTAACATTCAAATTATTTGTTTGACACTTTACACCCTAATTAACATAATTCAACT
This sequence comes from Trichilia minutiflora, assembly GCA_035590515.1. Classification (NCBI taxonomy): domain Eukaryota; kingdom Viridiplantae; phylum Streptophyta; class Magnoliopsida; order Sapindales; family Meliaceae; genus Trichilia; species Trichilia minutiflora. The sequence continues at coordinate 827 of JAVXUL010057631.1, forward strand.
TAATTAATCCTAATTCCCCAAATCCCTCAAATAAACAGTGTTTGGGAAGAATATGCAAGTGACACGTGGGATCTCGTTAGGAAGAAATATGGCACCCTTTGTCCCAGGTATTTTAACCCGTAAGGGAAATTTGGCCTCAGGTCTTAGGGTGTCACCCTCTCAGGAGAATCCAGCCTCTGGTCCTAAGGAGTCAACCTCTCAAGCAACACGCACCCCTTCCCCCCCAGGGGGTATCCGATGGCCTTAGGTAGTTTACTTTTAGGACTCAGAGACGTGCCATAGTTTTCAGGTATCCAGTGATCGAAGCCCTCAGGAAGTATGTGTCACCCTAGGATAGATCCATCCATCCCCCAGAAAGTGCAGGATCAGCCTTACAACTACAATAACCTTTCAGGGAAAATGTCTCCTCTTCACTAGCATACATGTAGCTCCGGTCAGAGAACCCCTAGTCACGCGCCCACGCAATCAAAAATAAGAATGATCGCTGATACAGCAGGCCCTATGATGGGAGTAGATACCCTGCCCTAGGAGTTGCCTATCCTATCCTCCGTCTATTTTCAGATAATGTGACAGTAGCAGACCTGGGATTTATAGAAATGTCAGTTAAAATATTAATGGAATATAGCTACACATTGCCCAAAGACACTAGAGTCCTATCATTCTCATTATTCGATGCCTAGTCACCATCACCAAGGCACTACAAAAGGGGGGGTTCTCCAACGAAGGAGGTGGATAAGATTTTGGCCTTCTTTTTAGACACCCTTTTGGTATTTTCCTCCAACCTTCTTCTCCTTAACGCTTGGTAAAGGAACTTCATTTCTCATATTTAATTTTGATTTACTTACCAGAATTTATCACATTTTCTTTCATTGTTTTTAACTTAGGCATTGGAGTTTCTTCGTTAAGAACCCGTCTAGACGTGACTCCTAAGGTGTTATTGTCTTGCAGGGACTTAGAGATAAAGCTCTGCATGCAAGGATCTGACCATCAAAACATGCAAGGTAATAAAGCCTAATGTATCGATACCTTGAAGAAAAGTATAGACTTCTGCAACAAATCATAACAGTAACAGCTACTTCAGAGGCAATTAATGTCATTATTAATGAGATCAAATTAAGTCATTGGAGGAATTAAAAGTCAGATATAAATTTAGCTATATTCGAAGAATCAGGGGTTCGTCGAAGTGAGTTATACAGAGTATAAAATCTGAAAAACATTCCTCTGTAAAATCAATTCTTATCCTCTCTGTTTCATTTTCACTTATATTTATTTTAGTGAGAGAAAGTTTGAGTTTATCGAACATTTACTCTTTTAAGAGATAAAATTTCTATCTTTATTTGCTAAGATACATTCAGGGTTACTCTTTACTCGTTGCAAGAAAGATTGTATTGGGTTTCACTTCACCCGTTCTAAAGGAAGGTGTATTGTGGTTACCCTTTATCATATAAAAAAGAGTTGTATTTGGATTTCTCTTAACCCGTAGAAACAAAGAGATAGTAATTCTTGGTGTGAGTAGATTCATCCGAGAAGAGTAGATATAGACTTATAGTCGAACTACTATAAAAATAGTGTCTTGCATCTTTTATTTTTTTGTATTCATTTTCTCTTTCTGCATTTAGTTCACAAAATACAAAGTCGATTTCATAATCTTTCATGAACTACATAAAATTTAGTTTTAACTTTTAAAATTTTTAATTCACCCCCTCTTGGAACTTACCATCTGGGCCTACAATTGGTATTAGAGTTTTTCTGACATCATTTAGGATTAAATAACTGTGAGGAGTAGATCTTAATGGCATTATCATCCATTCTTTCACTCATTGTAGAAGGTTAGTCCACCAATAGACCTCTATTTTTTAATGGGTCTGATTATACATATTAGAAGAAGCCGATACAGATCTTTTTTAGTACACTAGATTTTGACATTCTTACCATCATAGGGATGGTTACAATCCCCCTATAACCATAGACGAAGTCACTAGAGAGAGAAAGTTAAAACCAAAAGCAAAGTAGACTTTTGAGGAGAAAACTCAATTTTAGTTAACTGACAAAACTATGAATATACTGTATTGTACATTAGATAGGTCCAAATATTACCAAGTGTCTGGCTATGGCACAGCCAAAACCATTTGGGACGTGCTTGAGGTTACCCACGAGGAAACTAGCAGAGTTAGGGACTAAAAAATAAGTATGCTAAATCATTACTAGGAACTCTTTAGGATGAAACCAATGAGTCTATCAAGGACATGTTAACACGATTTACAGATATGACTAACAATTTGAACACTCTTGGTAGGTCTTACTTGAATATAGATATAGTAAACAAGATACTATAGAGTTTGCCAAAGATATGGGAAGCTAAGGTCACTACCATCAGAGAAGCTCACGACCTCAGCAAACTCTCACTCGAAGAACTACTTGAGTCATTGATGACATACGAGTTAGAAACAAGCAGAAGCGAGTATGATGACAGAGAAGGTGGAAAGAAGAATGTGGCTCTCAAGAACGCCAAAATCAAAGAAGAAGAAGAGAGCACAGAGGCATCTTCAAAGGATGATAAGTTCATGTTGATGTCCAGAAAAATGAAGAAGATGTTCAGTAGAGATAGAACTAGAAAGAAGCAATAGAGAAGAAGAGATTTTTAGAAAGAGGACAAGTCAAAAAGATTCAAGAAAAATAAGAAAAAGGAGAAGGAGAAAGATAAGGACATTATTTGCTACGAATGCAAGAAACTAGGACACATTAGACTGGAATGTCTTACTAAGAAGAACAAGAAGGACTAGAAGAAGAAGAAGGCAATGAAAGCCATATGGGATGACTCTTCAGATGCGGATAGCTCCTCTGCCTCATGCAAACTTTTGCCTCATAGCAAAAGGGGATGATGAGGTAAATTCAAAATCTTTCTTTGAATATTATTATACATGTTCTGATGAGGATAATGAGTTTATGCATGATGAATTGATGGATTTATATGATAAACTAAGATTTGACTTTGACAAACTTTGGGTTAAGTATAAAAAAAACAAAAAGAAGCGTTTTGACTTAACAAAAGAAAATGATAAATTGAAGTTGAAAAATGTTGCATACAAATGTAATAGTGAGATAAATATTTTTAAAATAAAAAACACAGAACTGAATGATGAAATCATCAAGCTAAAAAGAATTTTAGCAAAGTTCACATTTGGAAGAGATGTTTTAAATAAATTACTAGGTAGCGAAAGAATGATTTTTGATAAGGCAGAAATTGGTTATAGACCTAGTGCAAAACAAAAATCATATTCGAATTATTTTGTCAAAGCATCTGGTCATATGGGTTCATCTACTTCATGTCATTATTGTGGTCGTAGAGGATATTAAATCAATAAATGTTCTATTCCAAACAACACCTACAGGGGTCCTAAATTGATATGGGTTTCCAAAGGTATAAAGGTTGGTATTGATTCTCCTAAGATTAAAACTAACGTGTATGGACCCAAGGTCAAATGGGTACCAAAGTAATTGATTGATCATCTTGCAGGAGCAAAAAGTAAGAAGCTCATCCAAGGAAGTTAAGTGGTTCCTTGACAGTGGCTACTCAAGGCACATGACTGAAAATAAAGAGTTATTCATGCATCTCACAAAGAAGAAAGGAAAAGACGTTATCTTTGAAGATAGCAGCAGAGGCAAAGTTGTTGGCATTAGTATCATTGAGGTAAACAAAGTTAAAATTTCAGATTTTTTGCTAGTGGATAGATTGAGATACAATTTGCTAAGTATTTCTCAATTATGTGATGTTGGGTATAATGTTATGTTTTTTAAAGATGCATATGATGTTTTTGATGATGATAAGAATAGAATTTTGTATGCTTCTAGGACTAGAGATGTGTATGTCATTCAGCTAGATAAAATTGATATTGAGTCTTCTTATGCTTGCAAGTATTGAGTGATGATTCTTGGTTGTGGCATAGAAGGTTAAGGCATTATAGTATGGACCTTATTAGGAAATTATCAAAGCATGACATGTTAGAGGACCTTCCTAGTCTCAAGTTTGCCAAACATAAGACATGTGGACCATGTCAAAGAGGTAAACAAGTAAGGAGTTCATTTAAGACCAAAAATGCCATTTCCACATCCAAACCTCTCAAACTCATTCATATAGATCTTTTCGATCCAAATAGAGTTGCATCACTTGGTAGAAAGCATTATACATATGTCATTGTAGATGACCATTCTAGGTTCACATGGATATACTTCTTAGAGAACAAAAGTGACACATTTGATGCATTTAAAAAATTTTATAAGAGAATTCAGAATGACCTTGGTTAAGATTAGAATTGACTAAGGTGGAGAATTTGTTAACCAAGACTTTGAGTTTTTTTGTGATAAGAATAGGGTCATACATAATTTCATTACACCTAGAACACCATAACAAAATCGGGTAGCTGAGAGAAAGTATAGAACATTACAAGAGATGGATAGAACTATGCTCAATAAGTACGAGTTACCTTAATACTTTTGGGTTGAGGCTATAAACACAACATGTCACATTTCAATAGAGTTTTGATTAGGAAATTCCTAGAAAAAACTTTATATGAGTTGATCTATCAAAAGAAACCTAAGATCAAACACTTTAGAGTTTTTGGATACACTTGCTACATCCTTAACACCAAAGATAACATTACGAAATTTGAGCCTAAGTCAGATGTGGGTATTTTTCTAGGTTATTCATCTAAGAACAAAGCATATAGAGTGTATAACAAGAGAACTCAGATTATGGAAGAATTTATGCATATTACTTTTGATGAGTTGGAACCTGATGTGATAAAGATGCTTGCTAAGGAAAAGATTGATGAGATAGATGTGACAAATAAGATGAATGATTTGAAGTTGGATGAGAATCCAAATGAGAAGCATAAAGAGCATGTAGAGACTCATTCTAGGAAATTTTTAAAAGCTTGAAAGTATGTATCTCACCATCCTAGAGAGTTGATCATTAGTGATCCCTCTCAAAGAATCAAAACTAGGAAATCATCTAGAGAGGTTTCTCAAAATTTTGAAGAAATATAAAACCTTGCATTTGTGTCTCACTTAGAGACAAATAAAATAGATGACGTATTATTGGATGAGGATTGGATAATGGCTATGTAAGAGGAACTAAATCAGTTTTAAAAGAGCCAAGTTTGGGACTTAGTTCCAAGACCTCATGATAATTCCATTATAAGCACCAAGTGGGTGTTTAGAAACAAACTAGATGAGCATGAAAACATTATTAGAAATAAAACTAAGCTTGTTGCTCAAGGATATAGCCAAGAGGAAGGGATAGACTATGATGAGATATATGCTCCCGTGGCTAGACTAGAAGTCATTCGAATTCTTTTAGCCTATGCTTGTTATAAATTTCAAACTTTTTCTAATGGATGCGAAAAGTTCTTTTTTAAATGGTTTTATAAATGAAGAAGTTTATGTTGAGTAACCTCCTAGATTTGAAAACCAAAAATTTTTAAACCACATTTACAAACTAACTAAAGCTCTCTACGGTTTGAAACATGCTCCTAGAGTTTGGTACTAAAGACTTAGTAAATTTCTACTGAAAAATGATTTTGACAGGGGGAGTATTGATAAAACACTTTTTATTAAAATAAAAAATCATGACATACTCCTTGTATAAGTGTATGTTGATGATATAATTTTTGGAAGTACAAATGATTCACTTTGTGAAGAATTTTCAAAGTTAATGAGAAATGAGTTTGAAATGTGTATGATATGAGAATTAAACTTCTTTTTGGGATTACAAATTAAACAAACTTTGGATGGAACTTACATCTCGTAGTTAAAATATGTTAAAGATCTTTTAAAGAAATTCAAACTTCTATATGACAAATATGTGGATAAACCTATGAGTTCATCCACCTCTTTGGATAAAGATGAGCAAGGCAAGGGTGTTAACCCAAAGCTTTATAGAGGCATGATAGGATCATTATTGTATCTCACTGCATCTAGACCAAACATCTTATATAGTGTATATGTGTGTGCTCGATTCCAGTCAAACCCCAAAAAATCGTATTTAAGTGTTGTGAAAAGGATATTTCAATATCTTAGAGGCACACTTAACTTGGGATTGTTTTATCCCAAGGATGGTTCATTTGATCCAAAAGGTTTTTCGGATGTAGACTTTGGAGGTTGTAAGATTGAAAGAAAAAGTACAAATGATGCATGTCATTTTTTAGGGAATGCATTAATTATATGGGTGAGTAAAAAGCAAAATTCTGTTGCTTTATCAACCACCGAGGCTGAGTACATTTCTGTAAGTAGTTATTGTGTACAACTCTTATGAATCAAGCATCAATTGATTGACTATGGTATGCATATAGATAGGATTCCCATTATGTGTGATAACACTAGTGCCATTAACGTCACAAATAATCCAGTACATCATTCACGTACCAAGGATATTGAAATTCGATATCATTTTATCAGTGATCATGTTTAAAAGAATGATGTGTGTATTGAGTACATAAACACTGAAAATCAACTAGCAGACATTTTCATAAAACCTTTGGATAAAACTCGATTCTTCTATTTGAGAAATAATCTTGAAATGTTGTGTGTTGATTAACCATGTTTTATTATCTTCCTTGATTTGTTCAGTCTCTATATCAATATGTTATGTGTTTGTTAAATATATATTGATATTTGCTAATTCTACATAATTTTTTGCTTAAAAATTCCTTCTCGTATCGATACCCTTTCCGTCGTATCGACACGTTTCATTAACATATCGATACTCTTAAAATGTGATGATATAATGACTCAACGTATCAACACCTTTTCAAAAGGTATCGATATTTTCCTAAAATATATCGATACCTTTACGATGTATAGGGGACGAAAACATTAAAATGTATCGATACCCTTTAAAAGGTATCGACACGTTTACTTGATTAAACTTTAAAACTATGTTGTTTTGAGTTTGGACACAACTTTTGGGATTCAAAATCGTCATAACCCTTCGTCTTCCCATGGTTTCTTTAAATTCAAAACTTTTTCTCTATTTCTCTCTCTATAAGACCTTTAAAACTGTTACTTTCATCTCTCTCTCTCTCAAATGTCTCTTTCACAAATCTAAAATCATCACTTTCATCCCCTCTCTCTCTCTCCATTGCTCCTTGCACGAAGATTCTTGCACCCTCTGACAAAAAGAAACAAAAAGTCATGAAATCCTCTTCCTCTGCCATCCCAAACGACCCAAACCCTTAGGGATTCACTTCTCAGAAGCAACAGGACAAATTTATGAGTCAGTTCGCTCATAAAATCTTCACTCTAGGTTGGGTAATAGATTTCAAACTTTGAACAAAATACATTTTTCATATTTGAGCCAAATTACCCGTTTTGGTTGGTTGTTGTTTTTGAGTATTAAGGGGGAGTTTTACCCAGAACTTGTTAGACTTTTTTATTCGAATCTTGACACCAAGGATTTGAATACTGGTAGAACTATGGTTAATAAATTTAGAACTTGGGTACGAAGTGTTGAATTTGTTGTGGATGAACAGTTATTAATAGAATAATTTAGATTGATTCCAGGGGGAAAGCATTAGTTTTTGTCAAATTTTAACCCTCTTGAGACCTGTAGAATAATTTTCAAAAACCCAAATTTGTAGACTGTAGAGAATAATTTTACACTTGATAGTTGCCCATAATCTGAATGTTCGTTCTGAAAAATTGACGGAGATGTCTGTTGAGGACATGTGGTGGATGGACCGTATTATAACTCCTAATCAATCAAACTTGGCTTACTGGATGATTTCTAGTATTGTATGGAGTGCTTTATAGAGATACAATTTGTATTATGGGTATCCGATCTCTGAATTAATCAAAAAGATGGCCCTAGAGACATTGGTTGGTGTTGATAGTAAGACTTTACCTACATCGAGCATACTGAGTGGGACGACTCTGCGAAAAATACACTATGAGCAGTAGGCTCCTGGTGTATGATTTCTGAAACAGACTAATGGTCCCTCCCTTAAAGAGGGTGATGATGTTCAAACAGATGATACTTCAAGTGACCTTTCATCAGGATCGGGATTTGAGCAGCATCAGGAATAATAGTAGGATATGCATAGTCTTTATGAGACCCGTGTTTAGATCCTGAGGGTATATCTATCATTACGCACTCTTTCTGTTCATAAATCTGCATTTATTTCATACCCCGTACACATGTGGGTGTAATTCCATGCTCATTTAGAAAGTTAGATTGGTTATAATGAAGTCCGAGAATGAGAATGAGAAAGTGTGTAATTCGTTTGGACAAATTTAGAATTCGTTCGAACAAAGGAGGAACTCTCTGGAAAACTTGGAGCCGAATTCGTTCGATCGAATAGCAGTTTGTTCGATCGAATTGATCATTTCGTTCGAACGAATGGTCAGTCGTTCGAACGAGTGAGATGGAAGCTCTTTGACTTTGGAAGTGTCAGATTCGTTCGATTGAAAAGGATTATTCGTTCGACCGAATCATAGTTCGTTCAAACGAACCCCGTGATTCGTTCGATAAAGGCACAGTTTGTTCAATCGAACAGGCACAAAATGACGATTTTACCCACTTCTAGAAGATTCTCCCTTTGCATTTCTTAAGGGCAAAATAGTAATTTCACCCTTTTTCTATATATAAGGGTTAGAGGTCAGATTTCTCAACTTTTCTTCCTGTTTTCTTCTTCTTCTCTTCCTGCGTATGTTTGTCTTCTGCTCTCTCTGCCCATCACCCAAATCTTTGCCAAATTTTGATTTCTCTTCACCTTCGAGCCACATTCTACACGTCTTACATGCTGGGAGTGTCAATTTGGTGATAAAGGCGCGAGATTGTGAAAGAGGAGCTAGGGTTCTTGGGAGAAAATTTGGGGTTTTTTGATTTCGAGATAAAATCGGAGAAAACCGATCACACCACGAGATTCGTAGCTTCGATTCTAGCTCGTTTGTGTGCTCATTTTGTATTTTTATACATTTTGATTTGTATGGGCTTTCGTATCGATTTTCTTAGATTTATCGCTCGTATATTAATTTTTACGTATAATGTGGGTTGTAGAGGAGTCGTGGAAGTCATAGGAAGTTAGAATATGATTTCAGAGTTTTTGGGTAAACATGAACAATAACTCCGATTACTGTTCCAACGAGTACATGATGCCCACAAGTTAGAATCCCGTTTATTAGTTGAAATGGATTGGTTTAACCACAATGTGGGTTTGTATTGGTATAAATTGCGTAGTTTGGCGTCTAATGAGGATTTTGGGTGATTTCGTATAATGGTTCGACGTTAGAAACTCGGGGTTAACATTGCACACATTCAAACTCATATGTATATTGGAATGTATATTGATAGTATATTTTGTGCTTATGGTTAGGCGACGGTTCACAATTGAGGTATTCGCGTGACTCACCGAGAAATGAGAGGAACTAGGGAGTGTATACCCTCCTTACGCTGTAAGTGGACACCCTTTTTATTTTATCTTATTTCTTTATTTATAAGCTTGTTTTCCTTATAAATGAAATGA
>JAVXUL010057642.1:0-10347 GCA_035590515.1 Trichilia minutiflora
TATATATATAATTTTTTAATCCAAAACTTTTCATATTCAGTTATCATTACGACGTTCAGTCATACACGGGGATAGGTACTCATTCTCACGGAGCTCATGACCGTAAATCACATAACTCTATCTTTAACCACTAAGCGTATGTGCAGAGACCATCCGTAGTGGTATCAAATACAAAAATAAATCGAAACCTCCACCTTAACGCATTAGTCGGATTTTACATTAGAAGAATTCAAACTCAGGACCTTAAATTCAAAATCCCAAACTCTAACTATTCTAACCATCCAGCGTGGTGTATATCAAGTTATATGATACTTGTTTATATATAAGTTTTATGATCGGAATGTGATATATCTATTTTATATCATATATACTAAAATATTTATTATTCCTATCAGGATTGATCTCAAGCAGGAAAAAAAAACTATTAAAATTGAGATTATTCAACTTTGTTTCATTTTTAATTTTTAATTTTTTAGATTATGTAAATATAAATTAGATTTTTAAAATCGATTTGCCTAATCGTTAATTTTTTACAAGCTATATTGATTGATATTATCTTTTATGGAATGGAATTAAGTTCAAATAACTCATATTAACTAGCGTATTTAACGAACATGTAATCATATAAACAATTATAGATATTTTATTAAATTATAAAATATTAATAATTCTAAAGATATTTTATAAAAATATTAATAATTATTTTTAAAAGATTGAATTGAATTAGTGAAGTGCATGCAAAAACTAAGATTATAATGGATAAGATTCTTGTAAAAAATATCGTATTTATTTTCGTACTAGTTTATATGTAAGGTATCTAAATCCTTCTTAAATTTATTTAAATATATATGTATATTATTCATATTTATTCTAAATCTAATTAATAATATCTGAATATTATTTGATAATTATATAAATATTTGTTTAATTATTTTTTTTAAAATATAAAAATAATAATAATAAATTTTAATAAAAATTCAAATAATATTTATATATGATATATATTCTTCATGAGTGTTGGAATTCCCATACTAAATCTTATTTTATATACAAGTTTAGGCGGTGGATATCTAAAATTATAAACTTAAATCCTACCCAAATTTATTAAGATTTAAAATTTAATATTTAAATTTATTTTTTCATTATTCTAATATGTCTTATCAGGTAGGAGAGGGTTGGACATACCAAAAAAAAGGGAAAAAAAACACCCGACAACTGTCATCCTCCCTACGGTCAGATGCTGAGGAAGTAAATTGTGACAATCCAGTGCGGAGCCCACGAAAATAAAAACTAAAATAATCGTATGAAAAATGAAAATAAAAAATAAAAATATCTTATTGGGAGGAGGAAGAACCCCATATTCGCAGGTGCCTACGCGCAATCAACGAAATAAAAAAAATAAAAAATAGAAAAGGAAACAAATTCAGGTACTCAGTAAAAGGAGTAATAACATCCAGGTCCTTTACTTTTTATGTTTTCATAAATTAGGAAATAATTTCTTTGTATGATACGTATAGGTCCCTAAAATTAAGAATGAGTTTCTCTGTATGAAGCCTGTAAACCCGCAGCTGCTATTGAAATATTCTTTATTATTAAGGTACATATATTGTCAATAAAATAAGGGTGATTTTGTCATTTGAGTTAGGAACACCGACCTATTTATTATAAATATGTGCCATTTTGTAAAAATGTAACAATTGAGAGAGCGGGATGTAATGAACCTGTTACCGAAAGGAACCGAGTGAAAAACGGACCATTTCTAATTCGAACCGAGCAGAAACAGCAGAGCATCGACAACAGCGTGATGAGTAAATCTAATTCAAGTGCCGTCGTCTCCGGCGCAAACCATTCCAATTACAATTCCGCTGATCCATCACCGTCTGATCGCCTCGTTAGAGTCTACGCTGATGGGATCTACGATCTCTTCCACTTCGGCCACGCTCGCTCTCTCGAGCAAGCCAAAAAATCGTCTGTATCGTTTTCTGTTTTGTTCTAGTTTAACCGTTCTGCTACATATTTCCTGTGTTTTAATGTGCGGAATTAATTTTTGTTTGTCGTATGTGATTGTTTCCATGTTTGATCTGATAATTTGGATTTGTTTGTGAGAAAGGAATGGAAATAACTGCGTAAGTAATGTTTTCTGGGTTCTTAGTTTTGATCTATTTATGTTTCTGGGTCACTGATGTTTGCTGATTTCCTTATTAATGAAATTTCAGGTATTTTTGTTGATTATGTGACGTAATTTTTTTTTGGGTTTTCTAGTTTTTATTTGCTTTATCGTTGCATACTTAAAGGCATTTATGTATATTATTACATGACAATGATGAATTTGTAAGTATGATGTTACTGTTGTTTACAGCAATACAGGCTTCAGATTTTCATTTGGAGCGTTTGTCTATGCGTTATGTAGTATATTTGTTCTTTGTTGTTTAACATTAATATATGACCAAATTGTGAATTTAGGTTCCCAAACACTTATCTCCTTGTCGGATGCTGCAACGATGAAATTACCCACCAGTTTAAGGGCAAAACTGTTATGACAGAGGACGAGCGTTATGAATCACTCCGTCATTGCAAGTATGTTTGTGCTAACTCTCAAGTTTCAGCGTCTTATTAAGTTTTGGTTACAGTTTTGTGGATGGTTAACTGTGGTCTGATTTGATTATACGTGTAATTTCTTTTGCTCTCTCTGAAAAACTTTGTGTTTATTTTATTTCTTATTTTTAGATCATTTATTTTGGAGTTTGTCATTCTTTTTGGCATAGGTGGGTGGACGAAGTCATTCCTGATGCCCCTTGGGTGGTCACACAGGAATTTCTTGACAAGCACAATATTGACTATGTGGCCCACGACTCTCTTCCGTAAGGATAATTACCCTAACTACAAATGTTTTTACTTTATGGGAATATGATCTGTGTTATTGTATTGGATTATTTTAGAACATTTACTGAAAATAAGTTTGATCTTGATCTGTATACAACAGAGGTTTACCGTGCGATATCATAGGCACATTTTGTAGCATTAAGTTAAAGTGCAATGTCAGTTATGTGATTTAAACTTTCAGGTGTGTGTATTTTGATTCTCTGCTGTGTCTTTTGTACAGCTATGCTGATGCCAGTGGTGCTGGAAAAGATGTTTATGAATTTGTAAGTCTGAGTGACAATGGTTGGTTGTTACCATTTGTTTCAGACTAAATATATAATTATGTAATTAAATGTCTATTGCAGGTTAAAGCTGCTGGGAAGTTTAAGGAAACAAAACGAACTGAGGGGATTTCAACATCAGATATTATTATGAGGATTGTTAAAGATTACAACCAGTATGTGATGCGTAACTTGGATCGAGGATACTCAAGAAAAGATCTCGGTGTGAGCTATGTGAAGGTACAGTCTTTGTTTTAATCTACTTGTGTAGTATCTGATTGAGTGCTGACCAAGAAAAAATTGTTGTTTCTGTTCTAAGCTGGCTTCTGTTTTGTTGGGGGAACTTATCTTTTGTAGTTTTTGCCATGTAAATAGGAAAAGCGGCTGAGGGTTAACATGAGATTGAAAAAACTGCAAGAGAAAGTGAAAGAACACCAGGAAAAAGTTGGAGAAAAGGTATTTGCATGTCTACTCCTTAGTAATGTTGTTCTTCATACCTTTGTTTTTTCCTTGTTTTAATTTTTAATTCTATTTGGTTCATGGTGAGCATTTTGTTGTAGCATGAACTAAAAAAAGACTTGTTTTGGTTCTATTGAATTTTGAAGATGATGTAACTTTGTTTCTTGCATGTTTTTCATAGCGATGTGTTTGGTATTTGTAGGCAATAACCTTCTCTTTTTATATATTTTTTCTTGTCCTCTCATTGTATACGATGACAATTACATTATATTATGTTAGTATACCCTTTACCTATTCTTCTTTGCATTTCACTTGTTTTCTCATTTGTGCGAAGGGCAATTTTATCTGGTGCAACTTTCACATCATTTTGTTTATTTTGAGATTTTGAAGTTTTTCTTTTTTCAGTTGAACTGTTCGAGGAGCTCAATTGAATGCTATCATTTGTCATTTAATCTATATAAATGATATTAATCTAGACATATGCCATCTTCATCTTCAAATATTCATAAAAAATGAAAATTGATTAAGGCACATCAAGATCAGTGGTATCAACAAAATGTTGAGAGAAAATAAATGAAGTTTTTTTTCTTCCTTTTTTCTAGCTGTGCTTTACTTGAGCAGGATCTGTGGTTATACTTCCTTAACTGCCAATGTCGTATACTCAGTTTATATTTTTGTCCTGATATTTGTAGATCCAAACTGTTGCAATGCATCGTAATGAGTGGGTAGAAAATGCTGATCGCTGGGTTGCTAGCTTCCTCGAGATGTTTGAAGAAGGTTGCCATAAAATGGTGAGCAAATCTGTGCAATCGAAGATGAAAAGCCGTGTTGTATGTTTGTTTTCTTCTTACACTTTACCCCATGAATTTGTATTTATTTTCAGGGCACTGCAATTAGGGATAGAATTCAAGAGCGGTTAATATGGCAGCATTCAGGAGGTGCCAAGTATCTACTCCGGAATGGCAACAATGACAATGACGATGAAGATGATGATGATGAAGAATATTACTATGATGAGGATGATTATGACGATGATGAGGAAGAATATTATTACGATGACATAGGATCATATGATGAGAAAGAAAAGAAAGAAAAAAAAATAGATTTGTTTCCCTGATTTCAGGTAATAGGTCTACCGAAAAATGTAATGCCTAGCTATGTTAGTTGTGAGTTCTCTTTGTAAGGTGCAATAGAAGGTTAGAAAGAAAAAATTACATTGCAGGAACAGATGAAGGAGCTTGGATTGAGTGATAACTTATACTTTTTTGTAATTTTATGTTTTCTTTTAATTTATTTTTTCATTTTTCACTTATAGTGTGGTTGGACTTTTTTATAAAATTTTGTAAGATTTATATATGAAATTGGTTTTGTGTTAGCGATTCTTTCTTTCTTTTGTTGTCGCAAGTGATCAAATAGTTTGACATAATATTTTGGAAAGTTGGAAGATGAGGTGAGCATACCACCTTATTTAAAACTTATTGAGTAAAATTTTGCTACATAATAATATATTTAGTATGAATTTGATCAATCGAAGAATTTGTGTGCATCGGATAATAAATTTTTATAATTTTTAAAATAATTCATATTATGGTATTTTATTTTTTTCATAACATGGGATGTTCAAACCATACTAGAGTTGTTCAATGGCCATTGATGAATTAAAAAGGGGAGGAAATCTAATAAGCTAGTTGGGTAGTTCCAGCAAAACGACATCGGAAATGGCTACCTAATAGCTACAGATCAGATCATTATGAGTTGAATTGTCGATTTGTTTTTCATTCAACAATGTCAAGCTCGACAAAGATAACATATTAAATTTTTTTTATTATAATTTTAAAATTCTTATATATATATAATTATTTTAAAATATAAAATATAATTAAAAAATTAAAAAATTGCCAACAGGTTCTCAATTCTTACTGTGTAAAACCAATAAAAATTATCATTAGAAAATTTAAGAATGTAAACAAAACTTTAAAAAAATAACCATAACTAACTGGCTATCATTGAATAATTCTTTGATTTATAAATTATAAATTATAATTTCTTATTTATAATGCTTAGTAAGTTATCAAATAAAAAGAAATTTTTTTAAAATTAAATTATTGAAAGTAATAAACTTTTTTTAAAAATTATTTTAATTAATAAATATAATAAACTCAAGTAAATATTGAACTCTAGATTGAGAAGACAACTCATATGAAGGATTACACATAATTTCGACATTGCATTGACTTGGATATTTCAATTATACTCTTGTTGATGTGAGAATGCTTTGAAAAATATCTGAACTTCAAATTATGTCGACATGTTCTCAACACTTCTCTTCTATTACGCGTTTGAAAATTTCAACTTTCCTAATTTCTAATTTTAGGCAATTTTTATTTCTCCATAATTATTTTTCTCGTATGCGAATCCCTATATTTTAGTAAAATTATAACTAAGGGCATAGTTTATAATATTTTTGCATGTGAGTTTTCTTAAAAATATATGTTGATAAAATTAATGGGCATAGTTTATAATATTTTTTGCATGTGAGTTTTCTTAAAAATATATGTTGATAAAATTAATGATTCAATTGTTAAGCACTCAAACTTATCTTATTTGAAGACATAATTAAGTATTCAATTTTAAACTTGTGGTATTTGTTTTGTATCTTAAAAATAAAAATAAAAATAAAAATAAAAATAAAAATAAAAATAAAAATATATTTGATAATACTAATCTTTTTATTAAAATTTATATATTTTTATATTAATATTTGATAATTATAATTTTTATTTTAGGATAATTATAATTTAGAAATTATCATTCTATAATAATAGTAGTTTTAATTGTCTAATAAAGCTTCAAATATAAGAGTCAAATCATTAATTCTGTTAACAAATAATTAACGAAATTTAACCGTAAGAACTTTTGTGAATGCTAATTGATTCAATTAGTAAAATTTTGTAAAATATAATAAAAACTCTTATGTAAAGCACATAGAAATTATATTTTTAGTTATAGATATACTACTACTAGACTGTAGGGACTCGTCTGTTATTATCCAATTAAACGCTGAAAAATTAACTTTTTTTTTTTTTTTTTTACTTCGTTCTGGGTAATATGAAATGGGCACATTATTTCTTTATTCCATTTTGAAGTCAGTTTCCTTGAATACGAACCATTCGCATCTTATCTTTCTTCGGGTATTTATGCTTTTTAAGTCTTAACGGAGGTTTCAAGTTTGATGTTCTAATTTCTCACCATGATCAAGTTTAGTCTTCCTTCTAGTTTTCTCTTCCTTTTTTTACTACTTCCAGACTTGGTTCTAGGAGAGTGCACTTGTGATATTGGTGAAGAAGAAGGTCGGAACAAAACTCAAGCCCTAAAATACAAGCTAGCCGCCATCGCTTCGATACTTGTAGCCGGAACTATCGGGGTTTGCTGTCCTGTCCTTGGAAAATATATCCCCGCTTTACGTCCAGAGAAGAATATTTTCTTCATAATAAAGGCTTTTGCTGCAGGTGTTATATTATCTACAGCATTCATTCACGTACTTCCTGACGCCTTCGAGAATTTGACGTCGCCATGTTTGAATGAAAATCCGTGGGGTAAATTTCCGTTTACTGGATTCGTCGCCATGGTTGCTGCGATAGGGACACTGATGATCGAAGCTTTTGCTACGTCTTATTACAATAACCGTCACTTTGTTAAAGATCAGTCTGAAAACAAGGATGAAGAGAGAGAAGGAGAGCATGCAAATCACGTGCATGTTCATACTCACGCAACTCATGGACATTCTCACGGTTCTGTCGAAAATACTGCCGAGGTGACGCTTCTAAGAAACCGCGTCATATCTCAGGTTACAAAATTTGGGCTTAATTTTTTTCATAAATAACAAATAGTACGCAGATCTAAAACACCGATAAAGATGGTTATTTTATTTTATATTTTTTATTTTGTTGATCCTGCAGGTTTTGGAATTGGGAATTGTGGTCCATTCAGTGATAATAGGAATTTCCTTGGGTGCTTCCGAAAATCCAGAAACGATTAGGCCTCTTATTGTTGCTTTGACATTTCATCAATTTTTTGAAGGAATGGGACTTGGGGCTCGTATTTCACAGGTAAAATATTTTAATTTTTAATTTTTATTTTTTTATATATATGTTCCATATGATTTATGATTGTACAAACTCAAAGAGATTTGATTATTTGTAATGTTTGCTTGGTTTCTATTTTATGTACAGTCTAAATTCAAGTCTCGAGCTGTTGCAATAATGGTCTTGTTCTTCTGTCTTACAACCCCAGTTGCAATAGCAGTAGGAATTGGATGGGTTGTAATAGCAGTAGGAATTGGAATATCCAATGTTTACAAAGAAAATAGCCCGACAGCTCTAATTGTTGAAGGAAATTTCAATGCAGTTTCATCCGGAATCTTGATTTATATGTCTTTGGTGGATCTTCTTGCTGCTGATTTCATGAACCCTAAATTGCAAACCAATTTAATTTAATCTTGATTTCAATGCAGTTCCCTGATTGTAACCTGAGATATGATGCGGTTTCTTAGAAGCGCCGACTCGCCAGCATTTTCGACAGAGCCGTGAGTATGAACATGCAAGTGATTTGCATGCTCTCCTTCTGTCTCTTCATCCTTGTTTTCAGTCTGAGCTTTAACAAAGTGACGGTTATTGTAATAAGACGTAGTAAAAGCATCGATCATCAGTGTCCTTATCGTAGCAACCACAGCAATGAATCCAGTAAACGAAAAATTCCCCCACGGGTTTTCGTTCAAACATGGCGACGTCAAATTCTCGAAGGCATCAGGAAGTAAGTGAATGAATGTTGTAGATAATATAACACCGGCAGCAAAAGCCTTTATTATAAAGAAAATATTCTTCTCTAGACGTAAAGCGGGGATAATTTTTCCAAGGAAAGGGCAGCAAACACCGATAGCTTCGATACAAGTATCGAAGCGATGGCGGCTAGCTTGTATTTTAGGACTTGAGTTTTGTTCGGACCTTCTTCTACTTCAAGATCACAAGTGCACTCTCCTAGAACCAAGTCTGGAAGTAGAAAAAAAGAAGAGAAAAATAGAACGTAGACTACTAAACTTGATCATGGTGAGAAATTAGAACATCAAACTTGAAACCTCAATTAAGACTTAACGATGTGTGCTTCTCGATCTCTTTGGCCTTATTCTTATATATTGGCACTTCATACCTTTCTCGTGTAGTCCGTGTCTGCTACGTTAGATATGCGATTGTCCAACACGTATAAATAACTAAAGAAATATAAGATGAGAAGGATTAGTATTCAAGGTAAGGTCATTGAATAATATATTACCCAGAAAACGCAGGAAATCAGATGTAGATTGAAAAAATGGTTATTTTTCGGTGTTTAATTGGAAAATAACAGACGAGTCCCTACAATCTAGCATATCTATAAATAAAAATATAATTTATATTTGCTTTGCAAAAGAGTTTTTATTATATTTTACAAAATTTTCCTAATTGAACCAATGAGCATTAACTGCCTCACAAAAGTTCTTACGGTTAAATTGCGTTAATCATTTGTTAATAGAATTAATGATTTGGCTCTTATATTTTGAAGCTTTATTAGACAATTAAAACTTGCTTTTTATTTTCTTTATGGATGTTTTGTTATCGTCTTTACTTTCTTGTCATTGCTCTTTGCTATTTTTATACCATTCAGACTACAAACTTCTTTGGTTTTCTCTGAAACTTCCATTGTCCAACATAACCATTGAAGATTTTTTCTTTTCAATTTTTTAATATACACTTTTTATCAACCATTGTACCCATCCCTATCCCTCAAATTTCTCGTGCTATCAACCATTCAGTCTAGCACAAGTAATATCAACTTCTTTTACAAGTTTCCAAATGAATGTATTTGTGTAATTTTATTATATTCTTTTTAAATACTGATGAAGTGTTACAAAAGCGAGATATCATCTATCTATCTGTATTTTATATTAATGAAAAAAGTTATAGGTACAATGGTTGATAAAAAGTGTATATAAAAAAATTGAAAAGAAAAAATCTTCAATGGTCATGTTGGACAAGGGAAGTTTTAGGGAAAACCAGAGAAGTTTGTAGTGTGAATGGTATCAAAATGGCAAAGAGAAACGACAAGAAAGTAAAGATGATAACAAAACATCCATAAAGAAAATAAAAAGCAAGTGGATTGAATGAATCTTCTTTATTTTGTTTCAAATAGTTTTTTTTGTGTTGATTCTCTCTATCTTTTTTTTTTTAATATTTCTTTAAAGAAATATAATTTTTAATTTTTAAAATTTTAAATTTTGTTATGTAATGTTAAAAAGAGCAAAACTATAACTTATACCATAACGAAAGAATTAGAAAATAAATAAATAAAAGATATACGTCTGATTGCATCATAATATCACTCACACATATATATATATATATAAAATTAGTGTTTCATTTCACATCTATATTTATGCGTTACCAATAAAGATTATATTAGATTGATAGTCATTGAAAGTTGTGTTAATTAAAATTGTTTCAACTTTGACTGGTCAATAAGCCATATTAGCTCAAAAAAACCCTTAAAATTATCAACTAAATTTTAAATACCAAAATTGTCCTTTAAATAAAAAAGAATTAAAAAGAAAAAAGAAATGAAAGATTTTTTTTTACCTACAATGATCATCAGCATATTGATGTCCAGCCTCCAATTTCTTAATGAAGCATAAGCTTTTAAAATAATAGGAAAAATT
>JAVXUL010057653.1:0-10346 GCA_035590515.1 Trichilia minutiflora
TATTAAAAGAAAAGGGTTTTCTTTTCAAGTCTCCACCACCATCTCCATTTCCATCATCAAAGAGCTAGGGTGTGGATACCCTTGGAAGCTTGGGGGAGACTTCAAGCTTGAGGATATCACTCTTGGGTAACAAATACTCACCCTTATGCTTTATTATCAAATATGTTTGATAAATGACTATAAACATGCAAAGATTTGGCATAATAGATCCTAGGCAATTTTTGAAAATTCCCTACATGTTCTTCATCAAATAAGCAACTTTGCATCAAGGCTTACAAAAGCCCTAAGGTAATTAACCTTAATTTTCATTGTTTTTCTTCAATTTAGCCTAGGGTTTTTTGCCTAAAAACTTATAATTCAAGCATGATTTAGGCTATAAAACCTTCATCAAGTACTTAAAGGGACAAGGCAAGTTGAGCAAAAGGAATGCAAGATGGGTGAAATATCTTAAAATATTCTCATATGTGATCAAGTACAAGCAAAGGTAAGATAATGTTATTGCTGATGCACTATCAAGGAGGTACGCTTTGATTTTTATGATTAGCTCCAAATTACTTGGTTTTGAACATTTGAAAAAATTGTATGCCAATAATTCTGATTTTGGTGATGTGTATCAAGCTTGTGAACATGCTGCATATAACAAGTTTTATAAGCAAGAGGGATTTCTTTTTAGAAATAAACAATTATGCATTCTTGCATATTTTATTAGAGAATTGCTTGTGAGGGAATCATATAATGGAGGGTTGTGTGCAAAAGACTTTAAATATGGTTAGCGAACATTTTTATTGGCAAAAATGAGAAAAGATGTTGAAAAAGTTTGTTCCAAGTAAATTACATGCAAACAAGCTAAGACTAAATCTATGCCTCATAGTTTGTACACACTATTAGTGTATGCCCTAAAAACCATTCGTGTTGTCGATTTCAGAGCTAATAATCTTATATGATTTTATTCATTAACGAAAAAATGAGTTCTTTATTTATATTTGTTTGCTGCTTCCTTTATTTTTCATGCAAATGAATAAATAATGTATGTAAATTGTCCGAATAAATTTATTTAAATATTAAATAAAACTATCAAAGTCGTTCCCTATGTACGTGATGTTGATTGAGCAACTATATTACATAGTAAGCATATTAGTTATCGTTTAGTGATATTATATGAAAATATATGTAGGTTGACAATATGAGTATTGTCATAAAAGCATTAGTGTGGATTTATAGTTTGTGAACTATTTATCGAACGTGATCGAATATCGATGAACCAAATGGTATACATATAGTCAATAGTTTATTGATAGATTTATAATAGTGTACAATGTAATCCTTTGATCTGAGATGTCTGGAATCAGATTTTGTATATATGGGTATATTTCATATGCTGTATAAGTATAAGGCTAATCATGCTTTATACAAGAAGCCAGTTTGTGTATACCTTATTCATATAAGTGTTCAGTTGACAGTCAAGATGGAATCTATTGGCTTGACATATCAAATAGAGAATTCCCATTGCCTCTGTCTGAGTCGAGTTTTTAATTGAATATCGATATGATGTCTTGATTATAAGTCTATGGCTATAGTATAATAAAGACATATGATCGACGATTCAAAGGTGTATTGAGATTAGGGTTTTGACAGTCCATGAATCCTGACTCGATTAGGATACGACAACGGAAGAATACTACCCCACACGTTACGTGAAATCAATAAAAAGTTTGATGAAGATATTTTTTTATCGTGACTTAGGGACTATGGTGCATTGCTTGATGCTTACCATAGTCGATGAGCAACTGAAATGTTTGAAGTCGAAATATTTGACATATGTTCACGACTATGTCACAATGAACTTTTCATGGTCACACCAAAAATCCTCAAACATTTCTTCATATGTGTCATGCCTCGACCCTGGTCGACCACATGGTAATTGTCGTGAATCCCAGAAATACATCCTATCACTTAGAATGCACCCCTAGGACTCGCAAGGCATTAGTACCTATTTTCCAACTCATTTTCAAAATACAATGATACAAAATAGAAGATTTTCAATCACATTTATATCAACATATGTATTTTCTCAAAATACATTACAAATATTCTTGACCAAGCCAAATACATCAAATCACATTCTTTACAAATGTTTTTACATACAGTGGACCATAATAAAAACCTGAGTTAAGTACCTAAAAAACTTTTCTAAATCGTACTTCAACTATGCTATACCACGTTTGACTGCACTAACCTGAAATGTGAAGTGAGGGGTGAGTATTTGAGAAAATACCCAGTGAGTGGACAAATAACAAAACAAAAAACAGAGGCCCAAACACTGATTATAGAAAATCCTCGTAATCATAAAATCAAGCATAGTAAAATAATATCATATATATATCTAGAAATCGATATAATATCAAATATGTATAGTCCCTCGATCTATAGGATCCCACCCACTCCACCTGAGCTATATGGTCGATCTGTAACCCTGGTTGGGATACTAATATAATAGAATAAGGCTAGCATGCTTTAGCCTGGAGATATGGATTTCACCCATCTCATCTTGGACTATATGGTTAATCCATACTCCGGGGGTTTATTAGATTCCACCCATTCCACATGAGTTGTATGGCCAATCTCACCCATATATAGTTAATAACGTGGCACACATAATCGTAAATCAATTTCGATGGTCCATCATGGCAAATCAAGTAACTAGTGGCTCACAAAGCCAAAACACAATCTATGGCTCACAAGGCCAAAGCATAAAACAAGATATGTTAGCACCCCGGCCATTATACCCAACTATGCTATATTCACACATATATATAAAATTGGCCTCCGACCTCAAAATCACAATTTCAATATATACATTAGACCTTTGGCTTCACATTCATGGCAATCTAGATTTTATCTCAAACTTATTTGTATCACAAATAAGGGGCAAACCCGGCCACCACACAACAACATACATCCATCGCCTCCTCATTTCAGTTATCTATATACATGCATCCATATTCTATACTATACCAAGCATAATATTAATCATAATAAATATAAACTGAGGCGAAGGAAAGAAATGTCCACTCATAGTTCTAGGGTGGGAAACCACCCTCTCTATATCCTCCTCGCGATGGAGATCCTCCTGTCTCTGCTACTACACTTGGATACACATATAATCACAGACTCAATAATCTGTTACTATATGCGTGCATGATGCAGTGCATGATGCAATGCATACTCATACTACTCTCACACTCTTCTCTCTCTCTCTCTCTAATACACTGTCATAAATGATCTCACTCCACTATCAACCATTTTCATCTACTTCAACACCAATAGCTATCAAATCACTCTAATTTATTGATACAAATGATAGATGAGAAAACCCCTAATTTTTAGGGTTTTATAAACAGTAACCCAAATCTTTATTTTCTAGATTTATCCACAATAAAGACTAAAAACAAAAAAATGAGCGTAGGGATAAACTTATCCAAGTAGGTAGAAGTGATCTGAGTCCCTTTTTGCTCGATTCTCTTTCTCGATTACTGTTTACCTCAACCCTTCCTTCTCGATTCCTTTCGAATCAATGGTTACAACTCCTATCCAAGGAGATTTCTAGGTTCTAGTATTGATTTTGAGTTCATATGAACTTAAATGGTGGAGTTTGGTAATGAAATAGATGAGATCAGTTTTGAGAGTGAGAGAGTAGGGCTTCTGCTGTTTCAGAGGAGAGAGAGTGAAAAAATAAGAAAATGGGGAAGACGACCCCTGTTCGATGCATATAGGCTGTGTAATTCTCAAAGGTGTTGATACCTTTCAAAACGTATCGATACCTTTTGTATTTTGCCTGCAACTTATCGATACGTTCACCCAACGTAGCGATACATTTGGCAATTTTCTTCTTACAAAGCATACAAGGTATCAATACCTTCCTCAACATATCGACATGTTTTGTTGTAAGCAGACTTCATCTCTGTCACAAACGTGCCGATACCTTAAGCTCTCTCCGAGCTCTACAAAAATAATAAGAAGTTTTTTCTCAATTGGAGATAATTTTGGGATTAAAAATCCAGTTCTTTCTCAAAGATTCCTATCCTACACCATAATCTTACCCAAACAAAATCTTCAAGTTTTATACCTTCTCGTGCATAATCTAAACATAAATAACACGCACGAAAACTCTTGAGGTATTTATTATTATGTCCATAATACTTAGGGACGGGTTTCACAATATAAGAGAGAGATAAAATATTATCAAGAAAGGGTTAGCACTCTCATGATAATATAAAAGAGGTTGAAATAAATATATACAAGTGTTATGTATATTTAATATTCTTTAAAGTGTTAAAGAAATGATATATTGATATCACAATGTAATTTTTTGTAAATTATTTGTCAAATTTAATAATAATGATTATCAAATATGTTAAAATATAATTTTATGCTAAACTAGTAAAAACTAAATTAAATTGTTTAATTTAGTGTGAAATAACCATTTTGCCCTTATGTGATATATGTATGTGATTTATTATAAATTAGATATTTAAATTTGATAATTATGATTATTAAATATATTAAAATATAATTTTAATATAAAATGATAAAATCTATATTAAAGTGTTTAATTTGAAAAGAAATTATCATTTTACCCTTATATATAAATGTGATCAAGGACATTATGGTAATTATACCATATTATGCATTTTATTTAAATCTATTATATTAATTAATATGATCATTATCTAATAAATTTAAGTGCTAAATAATTAGATAAAATTGGTTTTATATTAATGATATTTATTAAACCAAATGGCTTCATTTAATTGAATAATATTTTGACTTTGTGTTTAAATGCCCATTGGTTCAAATATGCATGGTTTTACACATCTAATGTAGGTGTGTTTGTATCACAATATTTTAATTAATTTATATTATTTATTAGATAAATCTTGAATTAATTAATTGGAAATGAAAATGGAAATTATAAATATCCATTTTATTTTCATTTTTGGCAATGAAAAGTGAGATTTTTCATCTCTCTCTTTCGTATATATTTCGGCCACCATGGAGAAACAAATGGGAGGGTGTTAATTTAAGAGGATTTATCCATTTGAGTATTGTCTTCATCAAACTTGAAAGCTTACAAAAAGTTTTCAATAAGCTCTAAGGTAATTTTCAAGAAAATTCATTATTTTCTTTAATTTTAGCCTAGGGTTTTTAATGGAAAAACTTACATTTATGCATGATGTAGGTCATAGCTGCCTTCACTACGGAAGTGGATTAGATTTTATATTTTATTTTTTTTCTAGATTATTTTGCTCAAGACTAGCAAAGTCAACATTTGGAGGGATTTGATTAGTCGGCTTTTATTAAGGTTTCACAACTTATATTTTACTTATTTCTGAGCAATTATATGTTGTTTTTATAATTATATTGTGTTTTCATGGTATAAGTGTGATTTTCTGAGAAAAAGCCCAAGTGTATAAATAAGTTTCATTTCATATAGTTTTCAAAGAATAATCATAACTTGAAGTACTATTAATGGAATTCAATGATTCAAGAGCCATTGAAAATCTAATATCAAGGTTTAAAATTTTCATGAATAGGTTAAATCTATTTGAAGAAGTTAAAGCATCAAAACTAGGCTAGAACAAAGTAGATAGCATGAGCCAAATCAACTAAAAAATGTCATAATGGATGTTTCTTCTCCAACTTTTCCTATTAAGGTTATGTTTTGGGACTCTATAAAAAATGTATTTTTTTAGGGTTCAAAAAGAGAGAAAAGACACATATAAGAGGTTAGGAATTCAACCTAACACTCAGATTTTAGTGAAGAACCAGAAGCTTTCAAGATTAAAGTGAAGAATTCAAGCTCTTTATCTTACCATCTTGTTGTTTCTTTCTTTTTTTGCTTTGTAAACATGATTTCATAATATCTATTGTTGATTTCATGCAAACCATGTTAAGTTAAGTTTATTAACTAGAGAATTGATGTAATCTTGAGTTTGGATGATGTTAAATGCTAGTTTGTGACAATTTATGATAATTTGAGTTGCTGATTATTTGTTTTTCTAATGATTAAGGCTTGAATTGCATATGGCTATTAATTGATTGGGATAGTAAATTTAGAGTGGATAATGAATAATACAATCAAGTTAGTCAGTTAGTCAGGAGACAACTGGCAACTTAAAAACCTTAGGGATTGAATTGTGTTTAATGCATTTTTAGTTATAATTTGTAATAGGGATATTTGAATTATACTTAGAAATAGAATCAATTCTCCTTGGGAGAGGGAATTGAATACATAAAATTATATTTATAACTCAACTCAATACTTAGGTTTAACTGGCATTTAATAATTCTAACTTAGATGAAATCAATTCTCTAGGATATTATTCATTGATTTTTAGTTCTAACAAGTTTGTTTTGAAATTTACCTTAGTTTATTGTTTACGTAGTTGTTAATTAGCTTCGGTAATCATTTTAGTAATTTTCTAGGTAAAATTAGCATTGATTTCATTATAGGTATTAATAGGAGTAATATATTCCTTAAGGATACAATACCCTACTTACTTTAGGATTATAACTTGATAATATATAATTGTGGGTACCATTTGTATGTTTGTTTTAGTGTGAACAACCTTGGGTATCACTATCCTAATTATCAGATACGAGCCTTTCAGGATTCCATTAGTTGATACTCATGTATTTGTGGTGACCCTATTGAGCACTAAGTTTACTTCTTAAGAAATGTAAAGTTTGACCTTCTGTTATAATACCTAGCCACCTTTTACTATTATATTACCATTTTAACTAAACTTGATCTTTTTTTTTTCTTGAACAGATCTATAACTAAACTTATAACCTATCTGTACTCCTCTTTATTAATATGATATATGCGAAATAATTGTATCCATTTTTATTGGGATAATTGCCTCGAAATTATAAGCTAAAAAGTAAAGAGTCTTTCCTATGGCAATCCTCACTGTTGTTCTATAATCCCAAAGTATCTTTGGCAAGTTATCAGCCTAAACTCTTTTGCGGTCCCTAACTTCTTCTTAAACAACTTCTTGATAGTTTTATTTGTGGCCTCAACTTTTTCATTTACCTTAGGATAAATAAGGGAGACCAATTGCAAGTTAATATTTCAGTTGCAATAAAATTTACTAAAGCTCTTGTAGTCAAATTGCTTGCCATTATCTTTACTAATAAGTTAGGTATCTTATGTATGTACCAGATATTGCAATTGATAGATAGTGTGCTTCTCTGTGGTTTTGGTTAGGATCTCGACTTCTCCCACTTAATGAAGTAATCTACTCAAATAATCACATATATGACTTGACCTCTGGTTATGGACAGTGGCCCTATAAAGTCCATTCCTTATTATGTAAAAGGCCAGGAGCTCAGGAGAGTGGTGAGCTTCTTTAAGGTTGTCTGGGCAAAAAATCCATGAATTTGGCACGTATGACACTTATGAGTAATAGTAGAAGTGTCCTAATAGAGGGTAAGCCAAAAGTAACCTTATTAAAGCACCTTGTAGGCTAATGTCCTAGCCTTGGCATGGTCATCACATAGTTCTTAGTGTATTTCCTCTAACATTTGATTTACATCCTTTGACTAGAGACAGATTAGGTTTGGAGTCCTAAACCTATGGCTGTAGAGGATGCCATCAATCATTATGAACCTGGTAAATATATTTTTAATTTTCTTAACTTCCTCCTTATTTTTTGGCAATGTGCCCTCTTGCAAGTTAAATCAGATAAGGTTTATCCAAGTTACTTGTATACATTCTCTGTTGATACAGGGTCCTCCTAAGTCAATGCTTTTTCTTGCTAGCACTTCAATGGACACTGACTTGGGAGTTTTTCTTGATAAGAAAGAGGCTAATTTGTATAGTGTATTGACCTTAGAGTTCTCAAATGTTAAGATCCTTCACATCTTAATCGATTTCATCTTTTCTATTAGTTGGCAATCCTTTTCAAAGTATGCCCATATATTTTTCTCTCAAGCTTAATACAACCTACTAACCTCATTCACAATCAATTGGGAATCGGCCTTAATCTCTAAGGCTTGTATCCTCATTTGGGAGGCCAGATTCATCCCTATCAACAAGACTTTATATTTCATCCCATTATTAGACATCAAAAAATCAAATCTGAGAGTAAATATGACTTCTTCTCCTTCTGATCTAATTAGGATAACACTTGTTCCTCTATCCTAGGCATTCGTGACCCCATTAATTAATATACACAAAGTAAAGGTTTGGCTAATACACCATCATTAAGTGAGCCTAGAAATATGGTTATAATTTTTTGGTTGCGACTACAATACCAGAGTTAATTTTTCAAGAGGGGAGTACTTAGTTTTCACATCAATCAGTGCCTTACTAGTGTAGTACATAAATTGTTGGTTTTTAATGGTCTAAAACATGCATAAATGGAAGTTTTCTTCCTAAGAAACTTGCCCTAAATCTATGCATTGAAATGAACAAAACTAGGTGCCAAATGGATGCTAAATGAGGGGGTTTAAGTGCATTCCTTGCAAGCTTTCGTTTGTGATGAAGATCAAGCCCAAAAACATGGACTCTCTTCACTTGAAACCCTCTCCAAGCTCCTCTCATGGTTGCCCACGTTTTGGAGAAGAAAAGGACCCAAAAGTCATTTATTTTTTTTATATTTTTCATCATTTTCTAAGTCAATATTTATCTTATAAATATTATAAAATAATGGTGCTATTATGTGATACAACCAAGCTCATAAAATGTGGGTGAGCTCAAGTCAAAGATGCATAATATATTTGACTAAGAATAATTAATTCAAAATTAATTAAGTAATATATTAAATATATATAAATATGCCAAGTGTCAAAATATTATCCGTATAAATTCTAACACTTGTCCAATTCTTTAAACATTAAAGAATTTCATATTTACACATATTAATATATATTTTGACTTTTCATAAATCCAAAATTATGGCACCTTTATTATAATGCCTTTGGTTACCATTATACATAAGGGTAAAATGATAATTTCCTTTTAAATTAAACTCTTTAATTTAGAATTTACTATTTTCTACTAAATCATATTTTAATATATTTGATAATCACAATTATCAAATTTGAGTATGTAATTTATAATAAATTACACATTTGTATCACAAAGGGGCAAAATGGTTATTTTATACTAAATTAACAATTTAATCTAGTTTTCACCATTTCATCTTACAATAACATTCTAACATGTTTGATAATCAATATTACCATTTTAGGTCATATAATTTACAGTAAATTATTATATGATATCAATATATCATTTCTTTAACACTTTAAAGAATAATAAATACATATAATGATTATACGTATTTATTTTGGTAGGTTCAAGTTATCATGAGGTCGCTAGACCTCTCTCGATAACATTTTATCTTCTTCTCCTTTATGGGAAAGCTCGAGGATTTGGGTGGACCGTGAAGGTTCACCGTGACTCAGCCGTGAGTTAATGTCGAATATTTCGACTCCGAATAATTTGTTCTTGAATATTTTGATACCCAACGACTATGGTTAATGTCTAGCTACGCGCTATAGTCCCTAAGTCACGATGAAGAAGTGTCTTCATCAAACCTCCAATGATTACACGTAACATATGGGTAATATCCCTCCGTTGTCAGATCCGAATTGAGTAAGGGTTCATGGTCTGTCAAAATCCTAATCTCGATGTTTATACGAATCGTTGATCATATGTCATGATTGCTCTAGCCAGAGACTTAAAATCCAAGCATCATATCAACATTCATATAAGAACTCAACTTGGACAGAGTCAACGAAAACTCTCAGTCCATAGCATTGAGTCAATGAATCCCATCTTAACTATCAATCGAACACCTATATGAACAAAGCATACCCAAACCGACTTCTTATACAGGGCGTGATTAGCCCTACACGTATACACCATATGAAATATAACCATCCATATAGAGTCCAATTCTAAACATCTCAGGTCTAAGGATTGCATCGCACACTATTGCAATCTATTGACAAATCATTGACTACCTGCATACCATGTGATTTGTCAATATGTAACCCTATTCGATAAATAGTTTACCAACTATAAATCCATACTAATGCACTTTTGAAAATACCCATATTGTCAACCTACATAAATCATCATATAATATCATTAGGAGGCAACTAGTATGCTTACTATGTGATATAACTGTCTAATCTAAATCACGTATCTAAGGAACAATTTGATAATTTCATTTAACTAGTAAATGAAAACATCTAGACTATTCACATACATTCTTTATATATAAGCATGCCAATATAAAGGAAACAGCTAATGTATGTGAATAAAGAACAAT
>JAVXUL010057674.1:0-10345 GCA_035590515.1 Trichilia minutiflora
ACCATTAATAAATAAAGAAATTTATTTATTACAATATATATATATATATATATATATATATATATGTTAAATATCTTTTCCAATCTCCCATATGATAGTAAATCATGTCCACGACATTTTAAATTATTGGAACATTTTTGGAGCCTACAGGTATTAGCGTGTCATTATCGAGAAATTTATCCTTTACATTAAAGAATAAATTGACTTTCGATCAACAAATCAAAATCATTTAACAAGAAATATCATTAACTAATTTACTGATATTTAATTTCTCTATTGTCATTTATCGATTTTAGTTTATAACCCCTTGGGTTTCACCATAAACTAGACATAAGCAGATATGAACCCCTTTCGTATTATTTTGGTACAACACATTATAACTGAAGTTCTCAATGATCATGAGTGGCCTCTAATAAGATATTGTGATCCCTAAAATATAGAGAAAGTAGTTCCAAATAAACTCATATAGTTGTACTTACATGTAGTAAAGTCCCTCTATTGTTGACTCCCGATCAAGTGCGGGTCATGGAATTGTCAAACCCCTAACTCAATCATAGAATCAGAACCTCAATCATAAATAGGATGTATATATCCAAAAATTCATTTTTGAAATTTGTGTATTCTGACTGAAGATTTAATTCCCGCACATAACAATTCTGCTTAGGATCTCAAGCTCAAATATTTAAGCTAGCAGATTCTATATTGATCATTACCTATTCTCATACAATAAGAACACATTGTTATCAAGCTTTTTTCACCAGGCTTGGCTAGCCTAGTGCGATATACATAAGTGAATGATGTGTCTTATTGTAGATTACAGTTATAATGTCTCAAGTCTAAGGATTAATGGTACATTAGGACGACTGTGTGATAAATCATTGATTGTGGATATTCACCCATGTGATTTTTCACATTTTATTACATTCAGTATCATGTTCTCAAACGTAGTACCCATGTTTATGCTCTTGTGACATGAGACTCGTCACCCATTTATTAGTATCAAATACTAATCAATGGCAGTAATAAAATATGCCGATCATGCAATGTTATTGTCCTTAATGATATTACCTCGATCAAGAATAAATTCAGATATATTTAAATTATAGATTCTATTCTCATATTTATAACTCTTTGTACATAGAATCTTGATACATAATACATCACAAGAATATCTCTTGCATTAATAAGAAAATAAAATAAATAGCGGCAGAACAAGTGCAAGATATTAAAAGGAATACCATTTTATTTATCATAAACATTTTTACAACAAATTATAAAAGTATATATACAATCATATGATAACCCTAAACCTTGTGACATGATTAGTTCTAGGACATATTTCCAACAAACTCCCACTTGTACTAGAGCCAATAATTGTGACATCCAATACTCATCTTCTTAAGATGGTAATTCAGTTACTGTTACGTCACCAACTTAGTAAGTTAGTTTATCACGTTGTCTACTGACAGAGTCTTCTACACAATTAGATGTTTATCCGCTATAAACTCTTTGATCAAGTGATACTTATGCTGAACATATTTTGACTTCTATTAAGACCTAGGTTCCGTAGGTTACGCTATAGCTCCATTATTATCACAGTATAAAGCTACTAGATTTAAAATAGAAGGAATCACTCTGAGTTAACTCATAAATTTATGAATCCAGACAGCTGCTTTTATTGCTTTAGAAGTAGTAATATATTTAGCTTCTGAATTGAAGTCAACTATAGCAGTCTGTTTGGAACTCTTTTAACTAACAACACCTCCATTACAGATAAAAATAAAAGCGGATATAGACTTTCTATCATCTATGTCTAACTAAAAGTCAGAATAAAAAAAAAAACTCTTGATTTTTAATTCACCTCTTCCATAGGTTAATATCAAATCCTTAGTTCTTGTCAAGTAATTAAGGATTCTCTTAACCGCAGGCCAATGTTATTCTCCAGGATTTGCCTGATATGTACTCGTAATACTCACAGCATATGCTATATCAGGTTTAGTAAATGGCATGGCATACTTAAGATTATCTATAGTCGAAGTATAAGGAATCCTTTTTATACACTCTTGTTTTACATTAGTCTTGGATTCCATCTCATGAGAGAGATGAATACTATGATTACAGGCTAAAAAACCCTTCTTGGAGTTATCCATACCAAACTTCTTTAATATTTTTTCTATGTACATTTTTTGGGAAAGACCTATCACTCGTTTCACTCTATCCCTTTAGAGATGAATCCCTAGAACATAAGTCGCTTCTCCTAGATTTTTCATGGAGAACATAGTGGATAACCATAATTTAAGCTCAGTTAATATGCCCATATCATTTTTTATACTATATGAGAAATGTGATTGTACCATCAGTTTTCTTCTTGTAAACACAAGGTTCATCAATATTCTTGATGAAGCCAAACAATTTGATTGCATCATCGAATCATATGTTTCGACTTCTGGAAGCTTACTTTAACCCATATATGCATCTATGCAGCTTATAAACTTTATGACTATCTAAAAGAGAAACAAACCCGATAGGTTAATTTATATATATGGTCTCCTCAATAAAACCATTGAGAAAGGCTCTCAATAAAACCATTGAGAAAGGCTATCTTTATATCCATTTGTCATATTTCATTGTCATAATAAGCGCTATAGTAAGTAAAATTCAAATAGACTTTAGCATTGCAACTAGTGAAAAAGTTTTCTCATAGTCAATACCTTGTTTCTGAGTATATAATCTTTTGTCACTAGCCTAGTTTTATAAGTTTCTACTTTACCATCTTTGTCAATCTTTCTTTTGTAAA
Organism: Trichilia minutiflora; assembly: GCA_035590515.1. Taxonomy (NCBI): domain Eukaryota; kingdom Viridiplantae; phylum Streptophyta; class Magnoliopsida; order Sapindales; family Meliaceae; genus Trichilia; species Trichilia minutiflora. Next base: position 2,798 of record JAVXUL010057674.1, read on the forward strand.
TCCATTTACAACCAATTGGAACGATTCCTTTTGGTAGATTAACAAGCGACCACATTTGATTAGCATACATAGAGTTCATTTTGGATTTTATAGCTTCAAGCCATCTTCAAGAATCGATATCTAATATTGTCTCTTCATATGATCTAAGATCTTCCCTCTTTTTATCTTCTCTTATCATAAATTATTCAAAATCATTATCTAAAAAAAAGTATCATTGTGGAGGATGTGATACTCTAGTAGATCTATGAAGAGGTCGATCTATAGAAGGTTGAGAATCAATTGGATAGGTTCATCTATATGAACTGGTTCATCAATAGTTTATCAATCTAAGACTGGTCATGATCGAACTCTCCAGACTCTTTTGATAGCTTAATTTTTCTACCTACACCACCTTTCTCAATGAACTGAGTTTCAATGAATTGTGATTGTCTATTGATTACAATATTGTTATCAGTATAAAAGTAGAAATAATATTCCAAACTCTCTTTAGAATATCCAATAAATCGACCATTTTTAGATTTTGCATCCAGTTTATCAGATTTAACAATTTTAATATAAGTTAAACAACTCTAAGGCTTCATGTGGTTGAAGCTTGGTGGCTTCCCAAACCATATCTCATATGGTGTCTTAGAAACTGCTTTAGAGGGGATCCTATTCAAGATGTACATAGCAGTATTTAGAGCATATTTTCAAAGATATAGAGGTAAGTCTGTGAAGCTTATCATACATCATACCATATCAAGTAAGGTACAATTTCTCTTTTTTGATACACCATTATGCTGAGTTGTATAAAGAGGTGTTAGTTGAGAGATAATATCATTGAATTTAAGAAAATCTAAAAATTCAGTACTCAAGTATTTCCTACCACAATTAGATTATAAAATTTTAATACTCTTTCCTATTTGTTTCTCTACTTCAGTTTTAAATTATTTGAACTTTTCAAATGATTTAGATTTATACTTCAATAAGTATATATAAATATACTGTGAATAATCATCAGTGAAGGTTATGAAGTATTAAAAATTTGGCCATTTCATTAAATGGACCACACACATCTGTGTTGATTAACTTAAGAAGTTCATTGGCTCTTTTTCCTTTACTAATAAAGTGTAATTTCATCATTTTACCTTCAAAACAAGATTCACAAGTTGGATAAGGTTCAGATCTAATAGACTAATAAGTCCATCATTACCTATCTTTTCAATCTATTTCTTTTCAATATGAACTAAACGATGATGCCAAATTGATCTTGAATTTATTTTATTTTTAGATTTTTTCTTACCAATAGTATATTCATCAAAAGTAAATGGATATCCTTATTTACATAAAAGATTTACATACAAAATATTTCTATTGACTGTATCAAACTACATAACATTGTATAATATAATATTATATCCTAAAGACAAAATTAATGTACAAGTCTTGGAGTGAGTGACTGTAACAATTACACCATTTACCAACTTTAACATCACTGCTCCATCTTTTAGTAACCGTTTACTGTGAAATACCTGCAAACACATATAAATATATAAAGTAGCAGTTGAACAATAATCCAGGAATGTGATTCTGAAATAACATTTAATTTAGTTTTAATAACATGAAAAGAAAACGTACCTTACGTCCTCTTCTTTCTCAAGCTTTTTAGATAAAGAGGACAATTTCTCCTCCAATAATCGAGCTTTTTACAATGATGATACTCATCATTGGCTTGACTTTTGGCAACTGATTGGCCTTTGTCCTTACCTTTTCCTTTCTTCTTAGAGACATTACCTTTTGGCTTCATACTATTGTTTTTTTTGTCCTTTTTCTTTAATTTCTTACTAGAAGAAACCGTAACATGAATAGTTTCTTTTCTTTTCCATTTGGTTGTTCTTTTATGAAAAGAATTGATTTCATTCATCAATTTAGGAAGAGTTAATTTTAATTTGTTCATGTTATAATTAACCACAAATTGGTCAAATGTAGGTGGGAGTGATTAGAGGATCAAATCCATTTGTAAAGTGGAGTTTATAAAAAACCCTAAAGCATATAGCTGTCCTATCATGTTAATCATCTTCATAAGATGAGACTCTAGTGGTACTTTTGGACTTAGCCTTATAGCAAATAAGACAGTAGATAACTCATACCGCCTTATGTTAGAACTCTCCTTCAACATTTCCACCAAGGAGCAATAAATATCAAAGGCATCCTATATATCCTCAAACTGAGCTTGTAAGTCAACACTTATTGAGGCCAGTATATATGATCTTACCTTAAGATTATCATCCTTCCATCTCTGGAAGTCTTGCTCTCCTTAGGAGAAGCATTATCAGAAAGGATCTTGGGTGTAGGTTTGTCTAGGATGTAACTAAGTTTCTTAGAATCTAGAACTATTTTGAGATTTCTATACCAGACCTTAAAATTAAGTCTAATCAATTTATGAGTATTGAGGATATTCAATAATGGATTGGCCATTATTAGTGTATCACTTGATTAAGTTTCAGTATTTGTGTATCTATAGAAAATAAAATACATCAGTATATAAGTGTATATAGCAAACCATTTAATTTTGAACTTTAAACTAAATAGTATTCTCAGTACTCCACTTAGAACCCATATTCCCTTAAATGACTGAGAAATCATATTATATTAATGAGAACTTAATCAGTATGTTAAGAAGATCAAGTAAATTTGAAGGAAGAATGCACTAGGAAAAAAATAAGAAAGTTTCCTAAAATTAATTTCTTATTTAATTAGGATTATTTTTTTCTTGTTTAGTTAGAACTTTCCTAAAGTGAATGTTTCTAAAATAGTTTCTTATTTAAGTAAGAATATTTTTTTTGTTTAGTTAGGATTTTAGTTTTCTTGTTTAACTAGGATTATAATAATTGCCTATATAAAGGTATATTTTATTTCAATTGGAATAGAAGAGGATATGAACAGTAACTTCAATAACAAATTGAGAGTTTTCTCTTTGATTTTTTGAAATTTATTTAGAACTTATTAAGATTTTATTCTTATGGCGTTCAAAACTTGAGTTATCATTTAAAAATCTCTTTCTTGAGTGTGGCGTCTTCTTTTTCATTAAATTATACCTGTGATTCTTTATTTGATTATTATTCTTTGGACCCTAGTTGAAGAATTAACCTAAGCTTTGGGTCAAGGTCTAACTTATCACTCGCGAAAATCTCTTTTTGGGTGTAGTGTCTTCACTTTCATTATACGTATACCTCTAGTCAAGGTCTAACTAGTTCGCAATGATCTTACGCTGAGTTGATGACGATTAAATCTCCAAAAAAGCCAAAAATCAGATTATGGTGATAAAACCTTGACCTAATAGTTTAGTTTAATCCAAAAACCTAAGGTATATTAAACCCTAGACCCAAAGATATAAACAAACAATGAACCCCAAAGTACAAGTATAATGAAAGTGAAGACGCCACACTCGAAAAGCAATTCGCAAGTGATAAGTCATACCTTAACCTGATACTTAGGTTAATTCTTGAATCAGAGGTATATTAAACCAAAAACCCAAAGAATAATAATCAAGTAAAGAACCACAGGTATAATTTAATGGAAAAGAGGGCACCATAATCAAGAAAGAGATTCTTGAATGATAAGTTAAGTTTTGAACACCACAAGAATGAATTCTTGATAAGTTCTAAATAAATTTCAAAAGAACAAAGAGAAAACTCTCAATTTGTTATTGAAATTACTGTTCACATCCTCTTCTATTCCAATTGAAATAAAATATATCTTTATATAGGCAACTATTGTAATCTTAGTTAAACAAGAAAATTAAAAATCTTAACTAAACAAGAAACAAGAAATCTTAACTAAATAAAAAAATAATATTGCTAATTAAATGAGAAACTATTTTAGGAAACATTCACTTTAGGAAAGTTCTAACTAAACAAAATAATAATAATCCTAATTAAATAAGAAATTAATTTTAGAAAACTTTCTTATTTTTTCCCTAATACATTCTTTCCTTCAAATTTACTTGATCTTCTTATCGTGCTACTTGAGTTCTCATTACTCTCCTCTCTTCAAAACGATTTGCCTTCAAATCAACATTAAGGACTTTGAACTTGTGGGCATTATCGAGGTATTGATCAACCACTTGAAAGGAATCATTAATTCTTGGCTGCAACTTTGATGCCTCTCCGGGTTTGAAAATAATCCCTTTAAACTCTTTGTTTACTAGAATGGTGTGTTGCTTAATCCTTGAAAACCTTTGAGATAATGTACTCGTAACTTGCTTAACTAGATTCTCTGGTTACTCATGGTTAGTGCAAAGAATCAATTAATTCATCTTCTTAAACTGTTGCTGCTTCGCTTTGAGTACAAGTGAATAATCTATCCTTCCCTCTTCTATTCCACTTATAACATGGTTAAAACCTTATTTTTGAAAACTGAGCTCTTATACCAACTGATGTGAACCCAACTAGTTAGCGATCTTACATTGAGTTGATGATGATTAAATCTTCAGAAAAACCAAAAATCAAGTTATGATGATAAAACCTTAGCCCAATAGTTTAGTTTAATCTAAAAACCTAAGGCATATTAAATCCTAGACCCAAAGATATAAACAAATAATGAACCCAAAGGTATAAGTATAATGAAAGTGAAGATGACACAACCAAAAATACAATGGCAAGAGAATGAGCGAATGTAAGAGGAAAAGAGTAGAGAAAAAGAGTGTCAAATAAAATAAGAGTAAATCAGTGAGCACATATGCAAAAATAAGTAATGTGAGAATAGCTTACATTGCTGGACAATCAATGGTTTTGCTTCTTTACAAACAAGCCTTACTTAACACTAATGATCTTGACAATTATTTGCCTGGTGTTGTGAAATCTCTTTTCCAAGAATTTGAAGATGTATTTCCTGACAAACTGAGTGGATTGCCACCTATACGAGGCAGCCAATCATATTTTACTAGGGAGTCCTTAGCAATATGATAGACGTGTTACATATGATGGATACAAGAATCCATATTCCTTTATGAAAGTTTTGAAACCAATCACTCAAATTCCATTAAGTCCGAAACAAGTCTATATAGACCAAATGAAAGTTTAAAGAGAGAATGAACTAAAGGAAGAAAGAGAGGGAGAGAATAAATACAATGGATAAAACCTGGTATATTAAAACTTATATACTAGTTGCCTATATAAATTTAATGAGATTCTTGAATGATAAGTCACACTTAATTTATACCTGATGATGATTAGGATGTTATTAGAGCTGATCTTCTTAACGTGTTGCCTGAGTTCCCTCTTTTGTTCCACTCTTATCTCATTTGGTCTACACAATGGATAAAAGAATCGATATTCCTTCATGAAAGACGGGAAACCAATTACTCTAGCTCCACTGAGGACGAAACAAGTTTATATAACACTCCTATCATATTGCCATAGTCTCCCTAGCAAAATATGACTAGCTTGTATTGGACCACATTGCATAGAACCTCTTTTTTATATTTACTAATTGAAAATGCTACTAACACCTGTCTTTTTACCCTCACTTCTCTGCTATCATTCAACCATTGCAATTTATAAGGTCTGGGGTGTTTTATAATAGGCAAACATAATTTTTCAACCAATTCCATGCTAGTAGCATTGGCGTAACTGCCTCCATTGATAATCATGCTACATAATTTATCTTGAACATGGCTTCTCGTATGAAAAAAGTTCTCACATTGCACTTCATTCTCTTCCCCAACTTGTGATGTCAAAACTCTATACACCCATTGGAATAGAGGTGAAAGAATACACTAGGAAAAAATAAGAAAGTTTTCTAAAATTAATTTCTTATTTAATTAGGAGTATTATTTTCTTGTGCAGTTTAATATTAAAACCTATATACTACTTTCTAGTTTGTGTTTATTTTAGTGGGTGATTATGTTCTTATCAAACTTATAAAACATCACCTGACAGTCATTACAAGGTATAATCAATCAACCTTTAAGTCCTAAACACCTCACCTGATATTATTTATGTCTTAGTCCAGTTAGGCTAGACCCGATGCTTTTTCATAAATAGCGATATAATTAGACTCCTCACTTGATAGTTATTGGAAACCTAATAAACCCTATAATGAAAACGATAAACTAGATTACGACACCCTATGAGGGCCCTCACTTAATAGTTATTGGGTTACCCCTTCAAAATTGTCAATAACCTATTGACTATATTGGAAGGTTTGATCCTAATATTTATTGGGGGGGGGGTTGGGGGTTTCTTTTAGGTATCATTTTATTATTCCATAATGGGATTTAAACTTTTATATCATCTTTAAAACTTATAAAATGATATATATGTTAAATCTTAGTTTATTATAGATTGATCATATCAATTTAATAAATTAACAATTAATTTATTACAAAGGTTGTTGACATAGGAAATAAAAATTACTCTCACTAAAATTCTATTAATTCGAGATTAATTAAAAATTAATAAGAATCATTATTCTATTAAGTTTTCATTTAGAGTAATTTTCTGTTCAATTGGACTTATTCTAAATCTGAAAATTTAATTTAAATAAATTTAATTTTTTATCATAGATACTGATTAAACTAGCAGTACAGGCACGTATGGTGCACGCGCATCGCCCTACAAGCAGAACCTGCCCTGTTTGTGTGTTTTCTCAATTTTTTTGATTTTTTCACCAATTTTGACAACCCAAATGACGTGTTAACAAGTTTGACATATCCATATTCAATAACCAAATGTCACAACATTTCAAATATACAAAACAAAAAAGAAGCCAAGAACATGTTACAAAACCATTAGGAAACTATGGCAGCATTCGCACTTTTCATGCTTTAAAACCAATCAAAATACATTTGTATTATTTATAAAACTTCCTAATGGTCATTTACCTTTCTAAAGAAAGTATTACCAACATGTTTCACCATGTTATTCATGTTATCATCAACATAACAATACAAAGAACATAGTTTGCTCATAAAGCCTACAAAATGCATTTAAAGCCATCATTCTCACTTAAACGCATATCAACCAATAATCAACAGCCATATGCATCATGGATAGCATAAAAACAACAAGCTCTGATACCATTTTGTGTGAGATTTGCATATGAAAGCACCCAAGGATTGTAGAAAAAATTTATGCTATGATTATAGTTTTCAAAAATTTAGAACACAAACAAGCTAGGGTTAGTAATATGTACCCCATTATCCAGCAACCTTAATCATCTCCGATTGGCCTCCAAGAGTATCCACAAACCATAGAGACAACAATGGTTCTAATAATATCTTAGGAGACTTGAGCAATCAATTCTAATACTTAGGAATATATATTTTGCTCATAAAATGACTAAGAAACCATGAAACCCTTTCATCCTTTCTTAGTCTTTCCTTTATTTCTTCTTGTTTTCAAAAGCAAAAAATGTTAGTGTATGCCCTATAAACCATTTGTATTGTTGGTTTCAGGGCTAGTGATCTTATATAAACTTTTGTTCAGTAATGAAAGAATTATTCTTTATTCACATACATTAGTTGTTTCCTTTATATTGGCATGCTTATATATAAAGAATGTATGT
>JAVXUL010057685.1:0-10345 GCA_035590515.1 Trichilia minutiflora
TTAGGCCTCCGGCCTCACATTCATGGTAATCTAGGTTTCATCACAAACCTATTCTATCACAAACAAGGGGCCCTCCCGACTACCACACAATATACATCCAACGCCTCTTTATTTCAGTTATACACACACACATTCATATTCTATGCTATCATCTCTAGTATTATAATTATTTATAAATAACATAAAACAAGGTGAAGGGAAAGGAACATGTCCACTAACTGGTCTGGGATGGGAAACCACCCACTCGATATCCTCCTTACGACAGAGATCCTCCTGTCTCAGCTGTCGCACCTGGATACACATACAAACATAGATTCATGATCACAAAGTGCGTGCATAATACAATATATGCTCATGCTACACTCACACCTCTCTCTCTCTCTCTATCATCTCACTCTCTCTAACATATGATCAAGTATAAATCTCACTCTACTATAATATATTTTCATCTATTTCAATACCAATAGCTATCAAAACCCTATAATTTATCGATCTAAATGATAAACTAGAAAAACCCTAAATTCTAGGGTTTTATAAACGGTATTCGAGCTATATATTCTTAGATCTCCTCGAAATGATAGCTCAAATGAGAGTGAAAAGCTTAAGAATAAGCTTACCCGAACTGGTCTACATACAATTTTCTCGTCGATTTCAATACCATTAGCTATCAAAGGTCTCTAATTTATCGATACAAATGATAAATTAAAAAACTCCCAGATTCTAGGGGTTTGTGAACAGTATCTGGACTACTTATTCTTAGATCTACGTGAAATGGTACCTTAAATAAGAGAGATAAACTGAAGAACAGGCTTACCCAAACTGGGAGGCGAGTTTAGAGCCCCTTTTTAGCTTGAATCTCTCTTTGGCTACTGTTCACCATGCCTCCTTTCCTTCTAAATCCTCATGATCCGATGGTTAGAGCTCTGATTCAAGGAGATTTCGGGGTTTTAATGTTGATTTTTAGTTCATAAGAACTAAAATAATGGAGTTTGGTTGAGAAATAACTAAGATCAATTTTAATGGTGAGAGAGAATGGTTTCTACTGTTTTGATAGAGAGAGAAAGCAAAGAAACCAAATGGGGAAGACGATCCCCCTGCCCGATGTATATAGGCTATACAATCGCTCAAAGGTGTCGATACATTTCAAAATGTATCGATACCTTTGCCTAACATATCGGTACGTTTAGCCAAAATACTATTCACAAACCTGTAAGGTTTCGATACCTTCCTCAATGTATCGACACATTTTATCGCAAGAGCACTTTATTTTTATCACCAGGGTGTCGATACCCTTACTAAGGTATCAATACGTTTGTCATTGTTTATTATTCATCATGCCTTCAATATATCGATATGTTTGGCCCTCAACTCTGAAAGTTGTCGATACCCTTCTCCAAAGGTATCGACACATTTGGCCTCACACAGTAAACGTATCAATACCTTCCTCTTAAAGGTATCGATACCTTGTTTCTGGTCTTCCTTCCGAGGACTGCTACTTCAAATAACCATAACTTTTGGTTCGGGTATCGCCTCAAAACCCATAATATATCATCGCAAAGCTCTTTCCAAGATCTACAAAAATTATAAAAAAATTTTCTCAATTGGAGATGATTTTAGGGTTAAAACTCCATTTCTTTCTAAGAGACTCCTATCCCTCTTTATAATCTTACTCAAACAAAATCTTCAAGTTTTATACCCTCTCGTGCATAATTTAAACATGATAATATGCATGAAAACTCTTGAAGGATTTATTATTATGCCCACAATACTTAGAGACGAGTTTCACAGCTTGGACTTTTGGTTATTATACTCTGAACTCATTATTCTAAAACTCTTTTATGTAACTTTTAGTTGCTTTAATCAAAGGCTTATGTTTTAAGTATACAAAAATGTTTGATTGAAAAATCGAAATCGAATCAAGTCAATAAAATCTGAAAATCCTTTACACTGAGTCGATAGATCTCGTATTGATAATTATTCGTATTCTGATATAGCCAATGCATGACCAAACTGACTTCTACGTATAACATATTATTAGACTCATATTTATACACCATATGAATCATGTGCATCTATACCAAATAACAATAATGATGTCTTAGGTCCAAGGGATAATTTCCACATTAGTATGATCATATGATGAATCATTGATATCATACTTTTATGTGATTCATCATATCTTTAATCACGTTTAAAAAATAATTTTTTAACTATTAATTTATATTAATATCCTAATAATATAACTATTATCTTATATGTATGAATATTGTTTTCATAATATTCACCAGAGACATTCAATATGCCTCTTGTGCGGTATTAATGCCTAGTTAATATAGCTTTCATAGGGAATAATTTAGCTAATTAAATTATCTGACAATTCATATATATATTCTATCATTAATACGAATAATAAGAGGAAATAACATACACATATGAATAGAAATAATTTCTTTATTAATAAATATGTATAGTATATATTATAAACGATAATTTGATACAAAATGCCCACAACTGACGACATGAATGATTTTAAGGTATATAATACTAACAAACTTCCACTTCCATTAAAGCCATTTGCTTTTGATTCCTTTACTTATGTTATGGCGCCTGTGTTATCACATAATATACTTATAAAATAAGAATTGCTAGGAACCATACCCAGTTTAGACACGAATTTTAACATTTAAACTACTTTTTTAGTTGTTTTTGAAGTCACAATATATTCAACTTTTATAGTAGAATTGATTGTTGTCATCTATTTATAAATCTTCTAACTTATAACCCCTCTATTATATAAAAATATAACTTAAATGTAGATTTTTTATCATTCACATCCTATTAAAAATTAGAATCTAAGTACACATGAATACTTAACTCTTGAGATCTATAACTCAAAATCAAATCCTTAGTCCTTCTTAAGTACTTAAAGATTTATTTTTATTATAGACCAATATTTTTATCCGGGATTGGATTGATATCTGCTAGTAACACTTATGGCATAAGTTATATTAGATTTTTTTATATAGTATAGCGTTTATTAAACTACCTATAGTTGATATTTATTGAATGCTACACATCTATTACTACTCTTTATTAGTCTTCAGATCCATATCTTTAGAAAGATAAAAACCTTGATTGAAGAACAAGAGACATCTTTTAGAGTTCTTTATGCTGAACGTTTTTAATATCTTCTCAATGTATGACGTTTAAAATAATCCAATTATCTTTTTTGACCTATCTCTATAGATTTGATAAAAGAGATATATGCCCTAAAAGCCAATCACAATGAGATTTGTGATTGTAGTTTTATAAATCTCTTATATATCTTTTGATTAATAAAATGAATATTTTTTATTATGTTATTTTTGTCATGTTCATAAGTATATTTGATTTACATAAAATAATAAAGCTCATAGAATGAATACGATACATATTGTTATTATGAGATCATATTTGTGAGACTATGATTAGTAGTATCATTTCTAAATATTCTTAGTCATAGAATTATAAAATGAGGTATTTATAATACCGTATAAACTAGTATACACTATTCTTGCTTTATATGATAGAGAATAGTCGATCTCATTAATTACTTATGAAGAGACATCAAAAGAAATGTATAAGTTTTCTTTAGTTGAGTATGAGTTCGCTGAACAGACTTGTACAATTTGTTCAAATACTAATTATACTTAATCGTTAATTGAACATTCATTGTATCAATTGTATAAAGGATCTTTAAATTTAATAACATTATAATTATCTTGTGAATGAATTATCATACTTCAATACTACTCAAGATAAATCTGAATTAAGGCTTGTGATAAGTAGTCATTGGGTGTGGTGAGAAATTTGTCAAGATATATGAATGTTTGAAAAAGTATCCATTAGCTTTAGTGTTTGAGATAGAATACTCTATGTGAATAACTTAGATTCGACTTATGAAATCGTTAATCAGGGTAACACTTTATGTATAATTGAGAAGTCTGTTCTTAATAATGGTATACAATAAAGTCGTTATCTGTTATTTATTATGCATAGCATCGGATATAAACATTGATTGGAATTTTTTAGATTTATATTATGCATCGCTTTGATATATTAAGTTAAGGTTATTATAGTAATTAACCTAAGTTTAATTATAGTATAAGTGATTTATGTTAATATTTCATCTAAGCAAATGAAATTTTGACGAGTGACATAATATTGACTTTGCATTTATATAATAAATGTAAGGTGAATATACATGAAATGTATATTCATTTTGATCACACATTTAGGAATAATATTTTTCATATAATTAATTTAATTAAATTAGAAAATTTTATAAGGAAAATAATGAATTATTTTCATTAAGAAAAGAAAAAATAAATAAAAAGATTGAGAAAACTAGCTTTTACCATGAGCGTTTTCCAAGGGTTTGGTTATCATATTTTGATCATTTGATCAATTACAAGGTGAATTAAGATTCCCTTGCAAATACTAAAAGTTAGTATGTGATTAATTTCAAGTATTGAAAAGCATTTCCAAATGTTAGAAAACTTAGGGTTTTGTTTTGAAAACCTAATTTAATCAAAGTGTTTTGATTAAATCTAAGTAAACTTAAAGAGGAAAAAAAGAGAGTCAAAAGCATCACTCTTTAGAGAAGAGTCTATTTTGATTCTCTAAAGGCTTCAAAAGTTAAACAATAAGAAGAAAACTTGAACACAAGGTATGTTTTCTTACAAAGATTTTAATTTTACCTATTTTAATTTAATACCTAGATCCTTGCATGCAAAACTTTAATTTTATATGTTAGGACACATAGAATGCTAGAAACTTACATTAAAATTCCAATAACATAAGTTACATCTCCTAAGTCTTTCATAAAGAATGTTATGGATAATTAGAGTTTGACTTTTGTTATCATACATATGTCATTACCCATCAATAATATATCATCTACATATAATATTATGCCATAATTGCATGATTTTAATCCACTTGTATATACAAAATTCATCCAAATTCTTGATAAAACCAAACACTTTGATTGTTTTATCAAATTAGATATTCTAATTTCTAAAGGCTTGCTTTAATTTATAAATAGATCGATGCAACTTGATTTAACAGATGATACAAAATCAATAATCTATTTCATAAATAGATCTTCTTTAATACAGCTAGTAAGAAATTCTATTTTGACATCTATTTGCCAAATCTCATAACCATGATATGTAACTATGGCTAGCATAATCCGAATGGATTTTATCATAGCAATGGGTAAGAAAGTTTTCTTATAATTAAACCTTAATTTCTGAGTATAACCATTCGCAATAAGTCGTTCTTTATATGATTTTACCTGACCATCTTTATCAATCTTTTTCTTAAAGATCTACTTACAGTCAATGAAAATTATTTCCTTTGATAGATCAACAAGTATCTATACTTAATTTATATGCATTAATTCTATTTTAGAATTTATTATCTCTACCCATTTTTTTGAATCTTTATCTTAGATTGGCTCTTTATAATTTCTCGGATCATCTTCGTGATTTATTGCTTTCATTAAGTAAGATTCAAAATCTTGCTCGTTGAGAAATTTATATCTCTTTGAGAGTTTTGGACCTTTAGAATATTTATAAGTTAGACTTGAATTAATTAGAATAGAAGTCTGCTGACTGGATTATCTAATATCAACGTAATCGATTCGAGGTTTAAAAGATTATTCTTTTAATTTAATTTCTTTACTTGCACCTCTTTAACTCTTTCTCTAAGAAATGCACATTTCTATTGATCGAAATGCTTTGATCAGAAAGAAACTAGAAGTAATATCCAAAACTTAAAATCTGATTATGGCAACCCAAGAAGGGGAAGGGGGTGAATTAGGTTTCAAATATTTTATCATGATTAGAAATTTAAGCAATGAATTTTGTATAACCACTAGATGGATATGAGTTAAGAGATTAGAAATAGAAAGGAATTTGTTAAAATTTAATAGTGGTCCTGCTAACTTCAAGCCTACATCCACTTTCCTTAAGACAATCTTGACGGTTTCACTATATCACCCCTTGACACCCAAGGCCAAAAGCTTTTACAACCATAGATTTAACAGTAGATCACCTTCAAACCTTACAAATTACTCACTCTTCAAGTGCTCTAAATAATCCCACAAGTGAAAGGATCCATTCTAATCACTTTTAATACACAAAAGATATAATGGAGATGTAATAAGGAAAATTTACAACCTTTCTGAATTGAAAATAAAGATGAAGAATACAAGACCGAGGGTTTTAAATAATGAATCTAAGAAAATGAAGGATTAAGCTCAAGAGATGAGTTTATGCTTTTAATGAATGTAACAGTGTATTTCAAGTATCAAAAAATCGTTCAAAAATAAATAAGATGTCTATTTATAGTTTAAAAGAAAAATATGACTATTGGAAAGAAAAACTAGCCATTATTTTTTAAATCTATGATGATTCGATTTATCTAAGGTTGTAAATTCTAAAGAAAAATATACTTTTAATGAAGGGTTTGGTTCATTCGACTGAATAGGTTTCTGGCTCATGGTTATAAATTCTCCTTACTTCGTTCGAATAAGGGATAGATTTCATTCGATTGAAATGATCACTTCGTTCAAACAAACATAGAACTTCATTCGACCAACAAAATTTGAGTCCTTTGTTTTAAAATGGCAGTAACTTTGTTCGAACGAATCACCCCATTCGTTCGTCTGACAAACTTAAGTTATTTTGTGTTTGAAAAGCGAAGCCACTTTGTTCGAACAAACCTCTCTATTCATTCTATCGATAAAAACTGGGTGTTCTGACTTATGAAAAATCATCATTTTATCCTAACGAAATGTTCTCTTCATTCGATCAAAGTTTTGGCATTTTGAAAAAAGTAAGGTTTTTTGATTCAAGTATTTTTGGATTCAATAAAAAGAGAGTTTTGAGATATTTTAGAAAATCATTTAATCAAATAACTAAAAATCATGAAAACTTATGAGACCACTTTATGAAAGATGTTTTAAGAAAACATTTTGAGCTTAACCTTGATCATTATTACAATATAATTATATGATATTCATAAAACTTGAAACCTCTCCATTTTGATTTGATTTGAGTCCTTGTTCTTTCATTTCTCTTCGGTCATCCATTTTGTTATCATCCAAATTAAAAGTTGTGATATACATGTCAATAATCTCTCCCTTTTTTGATGATGACAAAATGATAAGTGAGTATGTGCTCCCCCTGTCAATTTCAAGATGATAACATAAAGCACAAAATACTCAAGTATATTAAAGTATAATCGTTTAGTCACAATGATAAGAGAGAAAGAAAAGGAAATACTGAATTTCATAGATATTCAAAATTCAATGTAGTAATACATTTAAGCATATTGAAATTCATACAAAGCTAAATCAAAATTCAAGATAACGAAATATTTAAGCACATAAGCTCATGAATGTTCTCCCCCTTTAGCATTATCAAAAATAAAATGAACTAAGTAAAAAAAAAAATTCAAGTCATAATTATAGAAAATATATTAAAGTCAAGACATGTGCCAGGACCCAGAAGTCAAAACATACGGTGAAGATGATCTAGGATGTCTTTAAGAGACAAGTCCACCCTATCCTGAGAAGCCCCGAATTTGTCCTTGCAAATCAGTAAAGGAGCTGTCCATATAGGTAAGCCAGCTTTCAAAGTTGTCAAAACGGGAGTTGAAATGATCAAACTGACCATCTAAGCCATCATAGCGAGCTTGCATATGAGTTTCAAGCCTATCAAATTGGTCCTTTAGGATTTGAATAGATGGCCGATCAGAAGAGGAAGAAGGAGGCACAAAAGGAGCTGCATAAGTATCCTGTATTGAGGGGAGAGTCAGAAGGAAGGGGAAACTCAGATGGTGGATGCTGAGATGATAGTCTGATGCTTGGTTATAGTCTGGTAGAAGATTTGCGAACCCATAACCCATCATCCCGTCTCTGTAAGCCTATTTCACTTAGAGACCTCTCACCAAATTGTTTTAAGGTCGATATGTTAATGGTTTCTTCACCATCCACTAGTACCCCCCAAAAATTAAAAAACTAAAATTAGGATCTGGCTATATGAGAGGAGGGTTGCCTTATGCTTTGCTATTTTATGCATGGATTCTAGAATGATGTAACATAGGTTTACAGGGCAATCGATCAAAAAGTTATGGAAGAGATACTTCTCTATGTAACTCACATCGACTGAATGGCCACCTTTGGGCAAAATAACAATGGCTACAAGTTGTTGTAATACTTTACACTAGATGGATAAGATGATGTTTTCATGGGTGTAATCATCGGTGTAACCCTCAGGAGGGGCAAGCTTTTTATCCTCAATGATGGCATACAGATTGTGAGTGGTTATGTGTGAAACCTGTCCCTGAGTACTATGAATATAATAGTAAATCCTTTAAGAGTTTCCGTACATATTATCGTATTTAGATTATGCACGAGAAGGTATAAAACTTGAAGATTTTGTTTGGATACGATTATGATATGAGATAGGAGTCTTTGAGAAAGGACTAGATTTTTAATCCCAAAATTATCTTCAATTGAGAAAAAGTTCTTTGTTATTTTTGTAGACCTTGGAGAGAGCTTTTCATTGATATATTATGGGTTCCAAGACGATATCTAACTCGAAAGTTATGGCTATTTGAAGTGTTAGTCCTCGAAAGGAGGACCAGAAGCAAGGTATCGATACATTTAATAAAATGTATTGATACATTAAGGGTGAGGTCAAACGTGTCGATACCTTTCTGAGTTGAAGGACAAACGTATCGATACCTTGGCAAAGGTATTGACACGTTTGTGATGGAGATGAAGTCTTTTTGTGACGAAAAGTGTCGATACGTTGAGAAAGGTATCGACACCTTGCATGCTTTGTGAGCAAGAAATGGCCAAACGTATTGGTACGTTGGGTGAACGTATCAATATGTTGCAGGCAAAATGCTAAAGGTATCGATACGTTTTGAAATGTATCGATAAATTTGAGCGATTTCACAGTCTATTTATGCAGAGACAGGAGTCTAATGGTTCTATGGCCTAATCATGCATCAAATGTAAGTTTTTTATGCCAAAAACTCTAGGATAAAATCATGAAAAACAAAAGTTTTCTTAGTGAATTACCTTAGGGCTTTAGGTAGACAACTTGCAAGTTTTCTTTTTTGATGAAGACAAGAGCCAAAACCATGAATCCTCTTCACTTTGCACCATCCTCTTCCTTCTCCACACCATTGCCAAATTTATGAGAGAGAAAAGCCATTTTTTATGCCAAAATTAATTGAAAATAAAAAATATAAAGATATTTATATTTTTTATTTTATTTTTCATTTAATTTATTTCACATTTATCTTATAAATATAATAAATAAATAGAAATCATGTGATACAAACAATCCCATATAAGATGTGTGTAACAATACAAAATGGACCAATGAAAATAAAATATCAAATTAAAATTATAGATCAATTATAATTTAACAAGTGTTTTAATTTTGTCAATTTATAAAAATTATTTTTTTTCTTTGAGTATTTAACACTTCAATACATCAATTAATGACCAAATTAATTAATATAATGGATTAAATAAAATCTATAATTATGGTACAATTACTATAACACACTTGATCGCATTTACACATATAAGGATAAAATGATCTTTTCTATTTAAATTAAACACTTTAATTTTGATTTTACTATTTTATATTAAAATCATATTTTAATATATTTGATAATCAAAATTATCAATTTTAAATATGTAATTTACAATAAATTACACACATGTATCACATTAGGGAAAAAATAATCATTTTACACTAAATAAAACTATTTTATTTAATTTTCAATATTTTATCTTAAAATCATATTTTAACATATTTGATAATCATTATTATCAAATTTGTCAAGTTATTTACATTAAATAATCTTATGATATCAGTATATCATCTCTTTAACACTTTAAAGAGTTAATGATACGTATAACCGTTACGTATCGATTTCGCCCTATTTCTATATTATCATGAGGGTACTGGCCCTCTCTCGATAATATTTTATCTCTCTCTTATATGAAAAAAATTTAGAGGATCTTGGTGGACCATGAAGGTTCACCGTTATTCAACCGTGAACATATGCCAAACATTTCGGTTGCTCATCGACTATGGTTAGTATTTATCAATGTGCCATAGTCCCTAAGTAACGATGAAAAAGTATCTTCATCAAACCTTTCATTGATTGCATATAACGTGTGAGTGATATCCTTCCGTCGTTATATCCTGATCGAGATAGAGGTTCATGGACTGTCAAAATCCTAATCTCAATCCTACTTCGAATTGTC
>JAVXUL010057696.1:0-10345 GCA_035590515.1 Trichilia minutiflora
ATATGAACTCATCATAACAATATGTATTCTATACATTCCATGGGCTTTATCATTATATGTAAATCAAACATACATATTCAAATGATAAAAAAAAACTATAGATATAAGAAAACACTCATCTTATTAATCAAAAGATTTACAAGAGTTTTACAAATTTACAATCACTGATCACATCATGATTGACTTTTAGGGTATACAACTCTTTCACTTTATACCACGCTCATCTAGACAGCCTTTACCCAGGTCTATACTAGGCTACTTCCTGTATAATAACTATAATAACTTGGTCTCTTTGGCCTCATCACCATATGTAAATGAATAATCAGCCCATTGACCACAACTATATATATATATATAATTATCATGAAAATCTAGTCATAAAATCAATCGCACATCACAAAATCTCAAATTCATCTTTGTGTAAACATATACATTAATGTAAAAATCCAAAACCATATTTAAATAAACCTATCCAAAACAATATTTAAAATATTCATAAAACCATTATATGTTAATGCAAAACCAAAATGTACAATGATCTCAACATAGCAAAACATACTTATTCGAGTTCTCTTACAATAAAGCAAAATATAAAACAAGTAATCTTTTAAAGTATATGAATTTAAAACATATATTCGGAAGTTCACGTTGCATACTTTTTAAAAATTATAAAAACATATTTAAAAATATAAGAAAAACATAATTGATCTACTTACTAATTAGGGAGGGTGCGAACTCCCTAGATTTTCTCACTCGGGTTAGGTTTCTTATCCTTGTGATTGATACTTATACACACACATTGAGATTTAGGTTAGTTTGTGTCCAACAACATGAATTCATCCTATCACGCACATAAATAAGTTCTAATATGGCTTTTCGTTAGTCAATTTCTCGTAATTATAGGAATTCTCTATTTTTCAATCGGTTAATTAATTTAACCCTATTTCTTATTCGATTAACGATCTAACTAACACCATCTAACCTCAATTACTAAAATCGATTCACAGATAATGGATTCTAAACGTTATAGTGGTTATTACTATTTACTACAAAGCATATTTCTTCAAATTCGAGTTTTCTAACTATCAAATCATATATCCATTTTTTTCACGTCCTAACTAACGAATTACAACTCAAAGTTTTGTGATAAATAAGCTGAATCATTTGTGGATAAACAGTAACCAAAATTTCAAAATCACTTTAAACGTAATTATAACGCATAAATGAGTATAATGTGCTTACCAGTGAGTCGATAAAAACCTAAAATCATCGAATATGGTGATGGTTAGTTGAAAACTCGAGCTGAACTTCAAACCCTAGTTTCTTTCCTTTTTGTTCTTAACCACATTGATAAAATAAGGTTGCTGGGATGTAAAGAAGATGAAAAGGTGATGGATTTTGATGTGAAATAGTCGTTTAATCAATTAAAATGCAAGAAACCAAGGAGAAGAAAACATAGAGGGAGAGAAAAAGAGAGAAATGGGGAAGAAAGGGGAATAAGGAGAGAAAAATGAACCCCCCTCATTATTTGGCCCATATTTATAGTATATGTATAAAATTACTAAAATACCCTTGAGTTATGTAAAGGAAGAAAATTCTAGAAGAGGCAAAATCGATCATTTCACCTGATTTTCGTGCAATTCAATCGAACAAATCGATCAATTCATTCGATCGAAATAGGGTTCATTAGAACGAATAAAACTCTTTGTTCGATCGAAGATCTCATGAGTCCTTGAAAAATTTTGATCACTCATTCGTTTGAACGAAGTAGACCAATTGTTCAACCAAGAATTTTCTGACTCCCTAAAAATTTTTTATCCTTTGGTTTGATCAAAGGAGTCACCTTATTCGTTTAGTCGAACTCATTCGTTCAAACAAATTTAGGGGTTCGTTCGATCGAATGTTTCTTATCTTGAGTTTTCTTTTGCGGTCAAATTCCTATTCAATTTTTGACATCCATTTCTATTCCTTTCTCTTTTTAACTCCTTCAAAACTTAATGTTATACTTCGAAATACTATCGATCTTTACAATATCCGAAGATTCATCTTATAAAAGGATGAAAATATGCCTATTAAAAAATACACGGTATCACATCTCCTCCATCAAGTAATGCTCTTGACTCCTTGTTTTTCCTTATGGCCTTCTTAGAATCAATCAAAGTAATTTGATTAATCCTAGGTTTTTTTAACAAAGCCTTACGTTTTTAACTCTTGAAAAATTAATTTCAACTTTTGAAATTGCTTACACTTAACTCAAGGCCACTTCACAAGGATCTTAGTTGTGAGTGAACAACTTTATATTTTTATTACTTTCATATAAATTTTGGATATTCTTAATTGTTTATGAATGCTTTATAAAATTAATTTCATATGTTTAATGTTTTTGATTTATATACTTGTTTATGCATATGTACGTGGTTTGAAATAAAATGCATTTGTGTTGAAAAAGGACCAGGAGGCCAGATTGATTTATGTTTAATAAATATTTTGATGATCACACTTATATTTTCTTAAGGCTTTATTGGATTTGAATGAATATATAGATATATGTATGCATATTGGTGATCATCATGAGGGCTAGGATTAGGTTACTGTAGCTATAGGGTGGTAGCCTAGGACAACCTAGGGAGAGGCCGTTTAGGTAAGTAGAGGTTCATAGGTGGGGGTGGTATCAATTGTTATACTGATGAGATATTGAGATTAGATTCGACCACCTGTGAATCTCCGTCGGGTCAGTCATGGATGTCACCACGTGGTCACTCGAACCAATATCAGTAGTAGGCCTATTTTCTAACTAAATAATGTATCATTTTATTTATAAAAATTTAAAAATAAATTTTTATAAAGCTTCATTATTTTCCTCTGTATACAAAACCCACTGACGGTCTCAAAATTACCTAGGGCTAGGTTAATCACTGAAAAAAAAGAGCCTATCCAATGACTTTATATACATTTTATGTTTTCGATCTAAATCAAATATTTTAGATTAAATCATTTTTTAAAATGATTTTTAAGCAATGGTTTTATATCTTAAAAGTATGTTTTACCTTATTCTTTTTTATATTAATTAATATTTAATTATTATCCAATTTTAGTTCACTTACTGAGTATACTCTCGTTTACTCCCCCCCGCCCCCCTCTCTCTCACTATCCAGTTTCAGGTTTAGAAAGCTAGCTGAGTGCATCCACTTGATAGTGATCTATCCAGGTTTTAAGGATAGCAGGTATACATTTAAAATCGACTCACCTAGTTCAGTTTGTAGTCTACTGGAGACGTTTGTTTGTTTTATTTTGGTATTTATCTTTTATGGATTGTAAAAGAATATATAAACCTCACTTGTTTTTATTTTTATTGGCTTGAATATGTGTTTGAATATTTTGATGAATGATTTACGAAATGATTTGTATATTTAAAAGTGCTTGCGAATTGGTTGTGATACTTTTGTGAAGTTTGGGTGTTTTAAGATAGGATTATTTGGAAGCGTTTGTATAACTATTTTTGAAACATGATTTTTAAAGGTCTTACAAGCTCTCAAGATGTATTCAGGGGTTATTGAGTATATTTTGAGAGTCTGTGATGATTGACACGTGTGAGACCTATGGTTTAGAGTGTGACATAGGTTGTATTAATCGGGTAACGATATCGTATAGTAGGTGCACTATATATCTATGGTGATTATTATGAGATGATAATAGTGCAGGTAGCATGAGTATTATACTATTAGGATATTAATGTGGATTAATAGTTAGAGAACTGTTTTTCGAACGTGATCAAAGATATGACAAATTATACCAAAGCATACCGAATTATAAAAGCTGGATAGTGATCTATCTAGATTTTAAAAATAGCAGGTACACATCTGAAATTGACTCACCTAGTTCAGTTTGTAGTCTACTAGAGACGTTTGTTTGTTTTATTTTGGTATTTATCTTTTATGGATTGTAAAAGAATCTATAAACCTCACTTGTTTTTATTTATATTAGCTTGAATATGTGTTTGAATATTTTGATGAATGATTTACGAAATGATTTGTATATTTAAAAGTGTTTGCAAATTGGTTGTGACACTTTTGTGAAGTTTGGGTGTTTTAAGATGGGATTATTTGGAAGCGTTTGTATAACTATTTTTGAAACAGGATTTTCAAAGGCTTTACAAGCTCTCAAGATGTATTCAGGGGTTATTGAGTATATTTTGGGAGTCTGTGATGATTGACGCATGTGAGACCTATAGTTTGGAGTGTGACATAGGTTGTATTGATTGAGTAACGATATCGTATAGTAGGTGCACTATATATTTTTAGTGATTATTATGAGATGATAATAGTGTGGGTAACATGAGTATTATACTATTAAGATATTAGTGTGGATTAACAGTTAGAGAACTATTTTTTAAACGTGACCAAAGATATGACAAATTATATCGAATTATAAAATTAATAATTTGTCATATGATTTTGTCAGTGTACAATTATTTCTTAAACTTGTGATGTCAGTGTTGTGATTTAGTATAGATACATTGATGTATACATATGACACTAATCAGGTTTTATATAATAATCCAGTTTGGCTATATGTTATTTATATTAAAAAAAATGATAGATAATCAATATAGAATCCGTTGACATGACAAAAAGGGTTTCGAGGTTTTATTGACTTGATCCAGTTTCAAGTTTCTAGTTGGATGTTGGTAAATGTCTGAAACCAAAGTCTTTGATCAAAGTACATAAAGTTATATGAAAGAGGTTTATGATAACAAGTTAAGAGCGTACTGACCAAAACCCAAGCAAAAACTGTATTTAGGATTTTGATATCTGTGAGCTATAATTCAGTTAGGATTAGACAAATAGTGGGAATTCATCCATACAGAACGTATAATCAATCTTGAAAAGTTTAATAAAGATGTTTTTTTTATTATGGTTTAGGGATCATGGTACATTGTTAGATGTCAACCATGGTCGTTGAATATTCGAATAGTTCAAAACGGGATCGATAAGATCAGTTTTCACTCACAGCTAATACCATAGTGAATCCAAGAGATCACAATCTATAAAATCATCATTTTTGCTATTACAGAGAGAGTTAAATATTATCTGCAAGAGAACTAGCACTCTCAGAGATGATATTTGGATGAAAAGCGTAAACGATTTACGCGTTAAATGATTTAACGCACTGATAAGCTTGATAAAATGACTTGAATATAACTTATGATAAGTTATATTATTCCATTTATATTTAGATATAAAATAGAATTAAAAATATTTGATCAAAATTGATTTGATCAAATTAGGGACCTAAATATCATAAAACTAAAGTTTTAGAGACTTCGTGATATTTTGCATTTTTATTTGAGAAGCTTACTCTATAAGCTTTCAATCCATTAGTCTTTGACTAAAAGACTAAGGGTAATTAAGTAAATATATAGGTGCCTATATAATGAGTCATTTTTTGGTGAATTCTTGAATTTTTAAAAAAAAATCAAGTTTGCTCTCTCTCTCTCTCTTTAAAATTTCAGCCTTAAAAAGATTTTTGAGGATTTGATTTGTTCTCTTGAAAACAAAACATTTGAAAGGTTAGTTTCATCTCATTGAAGCTAAAGGTTAGCTTTTATTATGGTTAATCTGGTTAATTTCGATGAAAAATGACTTATATGCTTACTAAAATATCTAAAACCCTAACTTCCATGTTTTTATGTAATCTATCGATCATTTTATATGTATTTGAAGTGAGACAAACCTTACAAGTTTTTTTGTTTTTTTTTCATATGGGAGACAAATTCTATTAAATTAAGCACTAAAATTTTGAGTCAAGAATTAGGTGCATGATTTGAGCAAAATTGTCAACAAATTTATCAAATAATTTTAGTATCCAACGTTGGCAATTGACCTTCTAATAAGCCTCTTTTATGCCTCAAGGGAAGAGAATTTGGGGGAAAGGAGAAACTAGAAAAGAGAGAAGAAAGAAGAAAGAGGAAAAGAGAGAAACAAAAGTTTATCATTGTTTCTTAGTTTCAAAAACTCTTTTAGTTTGTAAACTTCCTTTCTCATCTCCTTTAACACTTAATAAATATGTATGTTATTCCTTTGAATCCTACTTCATATTAATATTAAATATCTTTTAATGATTATTTAATAATTATCAATTTATGGGTGATAAGCCTCCTATTTCTTTTATTTTGCTTTATTTTATATTTATTTAATTTCTTGTATTTTATGTTCTTGTTATTTTAGTCTTACTTTATTTAAATTTTTGTTATTTTTTATTTTAAGTGGAAGACTTTGCTCCCATTTATTTTTTAATTTATACAATTTAATTTCACATTATTATATTTTAGTGGGAAACTTAATCCTTACTTTGTCTTTAATTTATGCACATTATTTTTTTTTTTTTTTATGTTTTTTACTTTTTAAGTGGAAGATTTTGTACATTGGCTTTTTCAATTTATACAAGTCTTTTATTTTATTTTATTTTTGAAGTGGGAAACTTTGTCCCCATTAGCTTTTAAATTTATGTAAGTTATTTATTTTCTTATTATTCTTATTTTTAAGTGGAATACTTACTCCTTATTTACTAAAATTTTTATTTATGCAAGTTATTATTATGTTTATTTAATTATTGCTTATTTTATTTTATTTTATTTATGTGAAATTGTCACGCCCTGACCCTAGTCGGCTACGTGATAATCGTTGCGAATCCTAGAAGTACACCCTATTTCTTAGAATACATCTCTAGAATCCACAATGCATTAGTACCTGTATTCAAACTCATTAACCCAAAAATAAAATGAAATAATAGATAATGGAAGATTTTCAATCATATCAACATAAATTTCAGTATTTTTACAAAATACAGTACATAGTACTCTTGGCCAAGCCAAATATATATAAAAATATCTTTTATTACAAATTATTTTCTACACAGTGGACCATAATATAAAAACTTGAGTTGAGTACCTGTAAACTTGTTGAATCACACTTCAGCTACGCTATGCCACGCCCGATTACACTATCCTGAAATGAGAAAGTGAGAGGTGAGTATTTGAAAAATATTCAGTGAGTAGACAGAAAATCAAACAGAAACCAGCGACTTGTGGATTGATTATGGCAAATCCTCGTAATTATAAATTCACTCATAGTGACATGTGGCATCGTATGCATGACTAGAAAATTCATATCACATCAAATGTGTATAACCCCTCGGTTTATAAGATCCCACCCACTCTATCTGAGTTGTATGGCCGATCTGTAACCCTGGTTGGGGATGTGTGCTTATGTATGATATCCCTCGGTCTATAGGATCCCATCCACTCCCCTCAAAGCTGTATGGCTGATGCGCAACCCTGTTTGGGATACAGTATATTAAAGCTAGCATGCTTTAACCTGAACATGTGGATTCCACCCATCTTTTCTGGACTGTATGGCCCATCCACATTCCAGGGACTATTAGATTCCACCCACTCTCTAAGAGCTGTATGGTTAATCCTCACCCATAGTTATTAGCATGACACACCAAATCATAAAATCAAAATCATCAACCCATCAGGACAACTTAAATCACTGGTGGCTCATAAGGCCAAAAATATCATCTATGGCTCATCGACCAAAATAATATAACAATATAAGTAGCTCACAAGCCAAAACAACTAGCATGGCACCTTGACCATAATGTATAAATCATAATGCCACATTCATATACATGTATAACAGTGGCCTCCGGCCTCACATCATAATATCAAAACATACAATAGGCCTCCGGTCTCACATCACAATATCAAAACATACAATAAGCCTCCGGCCTCACATTCATAGCAATGTAGGTTTCACATCAAACCTATCTCTATCACAAACAAGGGGTTAACCTGACCACCACACAACATACATCCAATACCTCCTCATTTCAGTCATATATATATATCCACATGCTATCCTCTAGCATTATACTAATTCATAAATAATAATAAATGAGGCGAAGGGAAAGAATGTGTCCACTCACAGTCCTGAGGTGAGAAACCACCCTCTCGACATCCTCCTCGCGGCGGAGACCCTCCTGCCTCAGCTGCCGCGCCTGGACACATACAACACAAGTCAAAATATGCGTGTATGATGCAATGTATGTTCATGCTACTCTCGCACCTCTCTCTCTCTCTCTACCCTCTTTCTCTCTCTAACATACAGTTTTTACACGAACTTCGCTCTAAACATACATTTTTCATCAATTTTAACACCATTAGCTATCAAAGCCGTCTAATCTAACAATATCGATGACCATTTAGAAAACCCCTAATTTTTAGGGTCTTGTGAACAATAACCCTAAAACCTATTCTTGCGATTATGCACATCAAAAGCTTGAAATGAGAAAATAAACAGAGGGATGAACTTACCCAAGATGGTTGAAGTGTTATGAGTCCCTCTTTATTCGATTCTCGTACTTGGCTACTGTTTATCGTCACCTCTTCTTCGTGATTTCTTATGAACCGTCGTGTGAATCTCCGATCAGAGGGTATTTCTGTGTTCTGGTGTTGATTCTCAGTTCATAGGAACTGGAATGGCAAAGTTTCATGGAGAAATGGAGGAGATCAGTTCACTGGTGATTGAGAGAGTTTGTTACTGCTTCTGGTAGAAAGAGAAGCCAAAAATTTGAAAAATGAGAAAGACGACCTGTCCCCGAGCATATATGCTGTAAAATCTTCAAAGGTGTCGATACGTTTCAAAACGTATCGATACCTTTGGCCTTTTTCTCGCAACATGTCGATACGTTTATCCCAACGTATCGACACCTTTGGCCAGAATACTGTTCACAAGCCTGTAGGGTGTCGATACCTCCCCTAACATATTGACACCTTTCGTCGTAAACGGGTTTCATCACCGTTACCAACGTGTCGATACCCCTTACTAACGTATCGATACCCCTTACTAACGTATCGATACCTTAGGTACTATTCACTATTTATTATGCCTTCAGGGTGTCGATACCTTTCACCCAATGTATCGATACCTTGGTTCCAAAAGTAAACGTATCGATACCTTCCTCAAAGGTGTCGATACCCTTGGCCTCAACCTGAACGTGTCGATACGTTTCCCTCAAACATATCGATACCTTTGCTTATGATCCTCCTCTGAGGACTATAACTTCAATTGGTCATAACTTTTAGCTCAGATATCCGCTCGGAACCCATAATATATCAATGCGAAGCTCTCACCGAGCTCTACAAAAATGCAACTTTTTCTCTATTGGAGATGATTTTTGGATCAAAAATCTGATTCTTTCTCATAAGCTCAAATCTTATATCATGATCTTATCTAAGTCACATTCAAGTTCTATACCCTCTCGTGCACAATCTAAATACAAAGATATGCACGAACACTCTTGAGGATTTACTATTATACCCAAATGCTAAGGGACGGGTTTCACGTATGGTCTAAATCATGCTTGAAATGTAAGTTTTTCACTTCAAAAGCCTAGGCTAATTAGTTGAAAAACAAAGGTTTTCAAGAAGACTAACCTTAGAGCTTTTGTTACTAAAGTTAAGTGCTTTCTTTTTTATGAAGATTATAACTAAAATGGATGATTCCTCTTCACTTTACACTATCCCCATACTTCTCCCCATGGCTGGCCGAAATTTGTTGAGAGAGAAAGTCATTTTTGCCTTATTTTTCTTAATTAAAAATAAAAAGAAAAATATTTTATATATATTTTTATTTTCTTTTTTATTTAATTTAATCAATATTTATCACATAAATATATTAAACAAATGGAATTAATATGATACAAACTCCCTCATGTTAGATGTGTGTAACCTCACAAGTGGACCAATCAAAATTAAAACACAAAGTCAAAAATGTTATTCAATAACAAAGTGACATGTGTTTAATTTTAAGTCATTAAAATAAGATAAAATTTTATTTGAGTATTTAACACTTAATTACATCATTTAATGACAAAATTAATTAACAAATTAATTAATATAATGGATTAAACAAAATCCATAATTATGGTATAATTATCATAATGCTCTTGGTTATATTTGCACATAAGGGTAAAATAGTTATTTTTATCTAAATTAAACATTTTAATTTAGATTTATCATTTTATATTAAAATCATATTTTAATATATTTGATAATCAAAATTATCAAATTTAAATATTTAATTTATAATAAATACATACTTGTATCACATTAAGGACAAAATGGTTATTTTGCACTAAATGAAACTATTTCATTTAATTTTTACCATTTTTCCTTAAAATCATATTTTAACATATTTGATAATCATTAGTATCAAATGTGGCAAGTTATTTACTTTAAAGAACCTAATGATATCAATATATCCACTCTTTAACACTTTAA
>JAVXUL010057726.1:0-10343 GCA_035590515.1 Trichilia minutiflora
GGTTAGGATCTTGACATTTGGCTTGAGAAAAATGTGCCACGTGTCAAATGTGTATCCATTCAACTTAAATAACATATCTAATTAATTAAATATGGATAAATATATATTTATTTATTTATATTATTATTATTTATAATGATAATATATATTTTTTGTTTTGGATAATTCTTTACTTTTCCACCAACCATATTTATACAAATATGCTTCTATGTGGTTTAATATCATTGGTTGAAATTGTTTAAACTTTGGTTATATGCTTGCCAACTATATGGCAATATAACAATTGATTTCAAGATATTTTTTTACCATTTGTTTGCATATATACATGGAAGCAAAGTTAGAATTTCAAATTGAAGTTTAACTCTTTAATATATATATGTGGCTACAGTGGAAGAAAAGGGTGTGGTTGATGAATTCGTTTTGAAAAATCAAGAAACAAAACAAAGAAAGGAAGAGAAGCATATCATACGTCCATTGAAAGAAAAATGGGAAAAATGGTTTTTCCATTCACATTGCATGGAGAGGAAGAAAGCTAGGGAAATAAAAGGTGTTCCATGGTTTCTTTCTTCTTCAAACAGCAAGTATATGTATATATATGTGGATATACTTTTTATACTTGCCAAAGCTTTGTAAAAGTGTTATGCAAGGGTTTAAGTCTCCAACACCATTCACCATCTTCTCCATCATCAAGCTAGAGTGTGGATATACTTAGAGGCTTGGAGGAAGACTTCAAGCTTGAGGGTAAAGCTCAATTAAGGTAAAAGATTCCTTAAACCCTAATGATTCGCATGCTAAATTGTTTACAATTAATATTTACATAAAAACTTTAATTTAGGATCCTATAGGTTTTCTTGCAAAACCCTACATAGATTTATTTTACGACATTGAAGTCAAGAAGGCTATGGACATGAGGGTCTAAACTATAGCTATAGAGTCATTAATAGCCTAGATACAGATTGAGATAGTGACCATACTAGATGAACCATGCATCGACGGGGTTAGTATAAGAGAGTTAATGATCTCATATATAATAAAGTGGCCTATTAGTATGAAAATAAAGAACAGTCACAAGAGAATTCATAGACTACTCGAGGCCAACACTAGCGATGAGAGTAATTTATTTGATAAAAACTTATTTATTGCTTTATCATATATATATATACACATACATACATACATACTAATTATTGGTTTAGATATAAGAATAATCATCGATGACTCGGGAGTTCTCTTGATTAAAATAATCGTCGAGAATAGATGGTCAGCCACTATAATTTTGGTATGAAAAATAGCTATATTTTAGATTTATAATATGTTTTTGACCCTCTTTTGTTAAAATATTTTCTTACTTATGTATTTTTATATCCACTCATTGAGTTTACTTTAGTAAACTTAATTCCTTTTTCCCTACTCTTAGGTGCTTCTGATATCTATACATGTTTTTGATAAAGAACAAAGAAATTAATTATGTATTCATTAATTTTAATTTGATTTGTTTATTTGGATGAAATTTGACTATTTGATCATTTGATTGTGTTTAAGTTCATTAAGTTTATGACGTTTGATTATTTGATTATTGATTAGTTGATTATGTTCATGTTTGACTTTTAATTTGAATGATTATATGTTAAAATTATCAAAACGTTATGAAAATTACTTTGTTGCATACAGCTTAAACGCACGTTCGGGTAAGTATACAGAGATTTCTATTGAGGATCTATGATGGATTTAATGTATAATGGAGCATTTTCAACCTAACCTAGCCACTTGAATTCTATACACAGCACGATTTGGGCTGCGATAAATAGGTACCAGTTGCACTATGGGTTTGTGATTACTAAGATTCTCTGTCGCACTTCGGCTCAAATTTTGGAGGAAGTGGATAGTGTGACACCATAATCATCAAAGAACTTGAAGAAACAATATTGAAAAAGATTCATTATGATTAGAGGCCGAATGGTTCATGCATTTTACAATGAGATATCGCATATATTAGCACGATAAAGATGATATGATACCCGAGGAGTGAGGATTTGAGTAAGGAGATACCGCTAAGGATCTGTTAAGTACACAATCGATAATGACAGAGGATTAACCTCTTTAAAAGACAGGTGATACCAAGACTCAGGCAGAGGCACAACCTATCGTAGCCTCTTAAACGGCCACTTCTCTATTATAACCTCCTCCCTTGGCTTTACTGGCTCCTTTCCTAGATTGGGATCACATTATTCAGATGCATTCAGATCTTTTGTGACAAGTCACAAGTCTTGAATCATCTATACAGACTCTTAAATCCTCTGTGCAAACTACTTATTAGTATTTCGACATAAGGATCACAGCTCTATGTCATATAGTCGATCTCCTTTGGTAGGAGACTATAATTGCCTTGGCCGACATCCAGCTATAATTAGGTATGTCTATTTCCGACTTTTTTCTCGCACACCAGGCACTAGATCCCAACTTCATCTATATTTTTGACCTTCTTCACCCAAACCACCTCATCTGGGATATTAATCACTATATGACACACTTAGTGTTGGCATCTCTACTTATCAAACACTTACGTCATGAGCTACTTCATCTAGCCGTTCCAAGTATTTTGTTGGCATACCCTCAGATGAAGACTAAGGCTGATACTGGTTTTAACAATATGTCTTTTAAATCTATATTCTTTGACTTTATGTTATTTTGATAATATTTTTGTTTATATTATACTTTTATTTTGGATATTGATCTCTAATTAATTTAGTTTGTTTATTCCTATTTTTGATGATTCATTGTGTTTTCATTTCGTACTCTTATGTTTGTTTCTCTTATGATTCTATTATTCTTTATATTTTATATTATCTTTCTTTGACTAATGACAAAAGGGGGCGACAAGCATATATTAATAGCCTTTCTGGATTAAAGATGAGAAGAATATACTTTTTGACTAAGGGAGAGTATTAGCTTATTGGATTAAAAACATATATTAAAATTTATCCATTATTATTAATTACTTTAATTAATAATTATGAAATTTTCTTGGCAATTAGATCAAAAGCAAATACTAGAATTAAATAAGATGACGACACTTGGCAAATAACCATTGTGCCAAGTATCACTTAAGTATCTATCTGAATTAAATAATATTTATTTAATAATTAATAAATAAATAATTTATTTATCAATAAATGAATACTATATTTAGATCATTAATAAATAAATAATTTTATTTATGAATTGATATATCAAAATATATCTTTTCAAGTCTCCAAAAATACCAGAATATTTTTTGAATCAATTGGTGCTAGCGCGCTATTATCAAAAAAATTTATTCTTTACATTAGAAAATAAAATTGCCTATTAATTAACTTATCAAAGCAATATAATTTTGGTTAATATGAAATATCATTAACTAACTTAATGAAATTATTTTACCCATCATCAACAACTAGATATTGTGTGTGACCCCCTGAGTTCACTATGAACTAGACATGAGTCAATACAAACCCATTCACATCACTTTGGTATGACTCATTATAATCGAAAGTTCCTAATAATCATAAGTGATCTCTAATAAGATATCATGACCCCTAGAATACAGAGAATAAATTCGAAAAATCATATAGTCATACTTACATGCAGGAAAATTCCTTTATTGTCGACTCTTGATCGAGTGCAGATTATAGTATAGTCAAATCCCTAACTCGATCATAAGAACAGAATCTTAATCATAAATAGGATCTATATATCCAAAAGCTTATTTTTAAAATTCGTGTACTTTGATCAGAGATTCAATCCCCGTAGATGACAGTTCTGCCTAGGATCTCAAGCTCAAATACCTGAGCTAGTATATTCCATCTTGACTATAACCTGTTCTTATACAATAAGAACACATTTCCATCAAGCTTCTTTTATCAAGCTCATCAAGCATGACTAGACCAATGCAATATACACAAGTAAACGATGTGCCTCACTGCAGATTACAGTCATGATATCTCAAGTCTAATGATTAATAGCATACTAATACGATTGTGCGATGAATCATTGATTGTGGATATTCAACCATGTGATTTATTGCGTTTGATCACATTCAGTATCACGTTCTTAAATATGGTATCCATATTTATGCTCTTGTGATACGAGACTCATCACCCAACTATTAGTATTCAATATTAATCATTGGCAGTAACAAAATATACCAATCATACAAGATCATTGTCCTTAAGGACATCACCTCAATCAAAAAAAAGTTCAGAATGTATTTAAATCCAAGATTCTGCTCTCATATTTATAACTCTTTATAAAAAGAATCTCGACACATAATACATCATATCTTGTATCAATAAAGTAACTATAATAAATAACAACTAAATACAATGCAAGATATATAAAAGATATTTTATTAATTGTAAACAATTTTACAACTAATTATAAAGAACATATACAAAGAAATATGACTCTAAATCATATGACACGATTGATTCTGAGGCATATCTCTAACAAATTCCCATTTGCATTAGAGCCAATTATCGCGGTATCCTATGCCCATGTTCTCAAGATAACAATTCAATTGCTATTGTATCACTGGTTTAGTAAGTGGGTCTATCACGTTATCTACTGATGGAGTCTTCTGCATAATCAATTGTTTATCCGATATAAACTCTCTAATCAAGTGATAGTTATGCTGAATATGTTTAGACTTCTAGTGAGACCTAGGTTCCTTCGCTTAAGCAATTGCTCCATTGTTATCAAAGTCTAAAGCTACCGGATCATTAATAGATGAAACCACTCTGATTTCAATCACGAACTTATGGATCCAGACAGCCTTCTTTGTTACTTTAGAAGCAGCTATATATTTAACTTCTGTGGTGGAGTCAGCTATAGTTGTCTATTTGAAACTTTTACAACTAACAACACCTCCATTATAGATGAAAACAAATATGAATATAGATTTTCTATCATCCATATCTAACTAAAAATTAGAATCAGTAAATCCTTTGTGATCCAAAACCCTGACACACGCTTTGACTCAAAGAACAACACTAGATCAAAACCTTCCTTATTGGACCCCTAAGAAATTAGTTCTTAGAAACACAAATAATTAGGATAAAGAAAACAAAATTAGGAATTGAATTCAAACACAAGCTGGAATTACCTTTATGCGATTTTATCCAATTTGTTGATGCAACAAATGAAGCAATCAAACCTCACTTGCTCTACAACACATAGGTCTTTAAGAACAATTGAAGAAATCTTTGTTTTTCTAACATGCCGTCCCCTTACACATTTTTAAGGAGTCTATATATGACTCATTTAAAATAAAACCCTATAAGACTAAAAGGGTATGCTTGTTTGGACTTAATTAAATAATACAATAAAAAAACTTAAATTGACATTTGGCAAACAAGGCCCTTACTCTATTAAAACAACTAATCTAATGCTGGAAATCAAACAAAGCCTTTCCATCCTTAGATATGGCTATACGTATGGGCTTCTTGAATGTTTCTTTAATTAATATGCACCAAACACAAGTGTATAGGATGTCCATTGATGTTCCTTGGCTCTATTGGCTTATTCTTCTCTTCCTTGGCCATTTCTTCATGCATTCCTTCAATGTAAACTTTAGCCAATTTTGTAAAACTAGCTTGTAGCTTCCTTGCTTTTGATCGTGTGACTGGACCTTCTGGCATGCACACATCTCTATTATCATAATATCCATCTTATCGTCCTTGATCCATATGATTCCCCCTTTTTTCAAAAAGATTCAGCCTCAAATCTGCATCCACATCAAAAGGTAATAGGTCAGAAACATTGAAAGCAGTAGGAACATTGTACTCACCTGGTAGATCAATCTTGTATGCGTTGTCATTGATCCTCTCCAATACTTAGACTGGGCCATCTCCTCTAGCATCAAGCTTAGACTTCCTTTGATTAATAAATCTGTCCTTCCTCAAATGCACCTAAACCCAATCTCCAAGTTAAACACCATCTTCTTGCGTCCTCTATTGACTCTTGGACAATAATCCTGTTTTTCTTCTCAATCATTTCACGGGTCTTAATATGTATAGCTTTAACCTTTCAGCCTTACTTTCACCATCTAAGCTAACAAAATCACTCAAAGGCAAAGACATCAAATCCAAAACAGTTAAAGGATTAAAACCATACACAACCTCAAATAGAGAGAAACCTGTAGAAGAATGTATAGATCTATTATAAGAAAATTCAATAAAATACAAACAATCTTCCCAAGTTTTCAAATTCTTACGAACAACAGCATGTAACAAAATTCCTAAAATTCTATTCACCACTTCAGTTTATAGGCTACAAGTCGTAGAATATACGAGTTTAGTTTCTAATTTACCCCACAATACTCTCCAAAAATGGTTCAAGAACTTCACATCCCTATCTAAAATAATAGATCGAGGGATACCATGTAATCTCACAACTTTTCTAAAAAACAAATTAGCAATATTAGTGGTATCATTAGTTTTGTGACATAAAATGAAATGTGCCATTTTACTGAAATGATTAACAACAAAGATATTATCCCTACCTTTCCTCGTCCTAGGTAAACCAAGTATAAAATCTATTGAAATATCAATCCAAGGTGAAGCAGGAATAGGTAAAGGTGTATACAAACTATATGGTATAAATTTGGATTTAGCCTGTTTATATGCAATGCATTTAGAACACACTTTCTCAACATCTTTACGCATACCAGGCCGATAAAAATGCTCACTCAACACATCCAAAGTCTTATGCACACCAAAATAACCCATCAAACCACCACTATATGATTCTCTAACAAGCATCTCATACATAAAATAAACAGGTACACAAATTTTATTACCACGAAATGGAAAACCTTCATGTCTGTAGAACTTATTATATGCACCATGCTCACTTGTAGCAAACAAATCAATAAAATCAACATCAGTTGCATACATTTCTTTAAAATGCTCAAATCCTAACAACTTAGATGTAAGTGTAGTGATTAAAGCATATCTCCTAGATAATGCATCAGTAACTATGTTCTCTTTACCTTGCTTATAGCAAATCATATATGAAAAGGCTTTAATGAATTCTACCCACTTAGCATGCCTTCTATGCAATTTCTCTTATCCCTTTAAATGCTTTAAAGATTTATAATCAGTGTATATGACAAATTCTTTAGGAAGCAAATAATGTTGCTAAACATCTAATACACAAACTAAGGCATACAATTGCTTATCATAAGTAAACTATCTAAGATGGGCATCATTTAATTTCTCACTAAAATATGTAATGAAACATTTTTCTTACATGATAACAGAACCAATTCCAATTCTACATGCATTACATTCAATCTCAAAAGTCTTGTTAAAATTAGACAAAACAAGAATAAGAGTATAGCATAATTTATCTTTCAAAGTATTAAATGTAAATTTTTGTTCCTTCTGTTGGTTAAAACTTTATTAAATGGATTGGGTCTTAATAGTAAGGCCAAGCCCAACATGAATGTTGGGCTTATTATGTCATTAAACCCTAACCCTAAAATGTAATATAAAAGGAGCTTTTATTGTGTTGGAGGGTGTGTTATTGCCTAGGTTTCATTCTTTGCATTTTTACAAGAGGAAAAAAATCGCAATAGGAATATAAAACACAGAGATATGCAAATAAGACCTAGCACTCGTTTCCAATCTTCCTAGTTGTGTGGATACTATAGAGACGCAGAGTTCATTTGCGTTCTGTGGTTCTTCATCATCAAATCACTCAAAGGTATGAATATTCGAATTCATAACTTTAAAATAATAGGTTTATCACATGGATCCTATGAGGAAATCGAAAAAATTTTATTTTTTCGTTGCATGTATGGTTTCGGTTTCCTGACGGTGGTATTAGAGCCTTTTATGATTCAAACTTATTGTTTGTTTTTGTACATGTTTTGTATAATTTGGTGTGAAATCATTTGAAGCATGTTCATTGCGATTGGTGTTTATAACATGTTACAAATATGTACTTTGTGATTCAAGTATGTTATTTGTGATTGAAGAATATCTGTTTACGTTTATTTGATGTGATCAAAAGGGAGGTTGCGGGATCAAATAGAATCAGATGAGATCTGATTCAGATCTGATTAAAAAAGGATTTACACGAGTATTATTAGATTTGATCTAATATGAATTTGTTTTTAACGACTTTAATATAAAGATTATGAGAATATGTTTAATATAATTAAACATATAATTAATAAATCTTTTTGACATGATTATATGCGATCATAAATCTATTTGAAAGATGAATTACATGTATAAGATGTATGATATATAGGATAATAGATGTATGAGATGCATGATATATTAAAATTAAAAATTATTCAACGTATAAGATATATGATTAAAAAAAATTGGTAAATCATAATAAAATCCCTCATATAAAATTATTAAGTCAAGGCCTTCCAATGACTAGCACTCTTTAAGGCTTCAATTGGATACTATACTAATCTTAGTGAGTTGCGATAAAATAATAGTGATATCTAATGCTAATTATTAGGTTGGACTTAACTAGGTTATCTTAATAAGATTAAGAGCCTAGAGGCATAAAATTAGGCTATAGTTCATTAGATAAATAAGAACAAATGTTGTTAACCCAATTATTTAAGAGTTATATATGATGTAATTGGCAAGTGTTACCTACCTAAATAACTGAATTTTGGATGTTTAGCCAAAGCTAACCCAAAATAAAGTTAAATATGGATCTTGGCCCACTAAAAATCTAGTGTAGAATTTAGAATTAATATTGAGGATTATTAATTTTGAGTAAAATAATGGGAGCATCATCATTTTAAATTAAATGATTTAATGCATGATACTTAATTTTCTTTGTATATTTTATTATAGATTATTATTATGGCATCCAATAATACACATACACTATCATTGCGATTGGTCCTTTAGAAGGACAAGTTGAATGGGATAAATTTGCTAGATTGGTATAGAAACTTAAGGATAGTCCTTAAATAAGAAAAGAAACTCTATGTTCTAGAGCATCTCGTATCTGAGCCACCTACTACCAATGCCTTATGGGCTGAAAAAGATGCTCATAGGCAACTTCAAAATGATGCCTTGGACATCGGTTGTCTCATGTTATCTATGATGATACCAAATCTCCAAAAGTAACATGAGGAAATGGAGGCGTTTGATATGATCAACATCTCAAGAAGCTTTATCAAGGGCAGGCGCGCCAAGAAAGGTATGATGTCTCAAAACCCTTTTTTTAAAGCAAAATATCAAAGGGAACTCCAGTAGGTGCTCATGTACTTAAGATGATTGGATTATTGAAAACCTAGAGAGGTTGGGCTTTCCTTTAGGCCAAGAGTTGGCCACTTATGTTATTCTGCAATCGTTGTCGGATAGCTACAGTCAATTTGTCATGAACTATAATATGAATGAGATTGATAAGACTCTTCCTGAGTTGCTCAGTATGTTACGAACTGCTGAGGCAAATATGAAGAAGTCTAAGTCCAGTAATATTTTGATGGTTCAAAAGAATAAGGGCAAGTTTAAGACAAAGGGCAAGAAGAAGAGGGATAATAAGAACAAGTCCAAGTTCAAGTTCGATGTATCTAGATCAAAACCTAAAGGTAAAGTACCTAAGAAAAGACATGTTTCCATTGTGGTGAACCCGGCCATTGGAAACGAAATTGTAAAATCTACTTGGAAAATCTTAAGAAAAAGAGAAGTGAGACTTCTATTTCAGGTATTTATGTTATTGAGATTAATTTATCCATTTCTACATCTTGGTTATTAGATACTGGATGTGATTTTCATATTTGTCTTAATGTGCAGAACCTTCAAAAGAGTAAAAGATTGGAAAAAGGCAAAGTGGACCTACGAGTTAGAAATGGAGCAAGAGTTACTGTATTAGCTGTAGGAACATATGTTTTATCTTTGCCTATTGGTTTTATGTTAGAATTAGAATATTGTTATTATATGCCATCATTGAACAAAAATATTATTTCAATTTCTTATTTGGACAAGATTAGTTATTCATTCATAATAAAAAGCAAAAGTTGTTCTGTTTATTTAAATGATATGTTTTATGGTATTGCACATATGATTAATGGACTCTATATTATAGATCTGGATATGCCAATTTATAACATAAATACTAAGAAGATTAAATCAAACGATTTAAATCCTACATATCTCTGGCATTGTCGTTTAGGCCATATAAATGAGAATCACATTTCAAAGCTTCATGAGGATGGATATTTGAACTCATTTGATTTTGAATCTTATAAGGTGTGTGAATCTTGTTTATTAGGCAAAATGACTAAGAGCCCATTCACTGGGCATAGTGAACGGGCTAAGGATTTA
>JAVXUL010057757.1:0-25303 GCA_035590515.1 Trichilia minutiflora
TATCAATAGAAGTATATTTATTTTTATTATTGTTCACTCACGGAGTGTACTTCTGTATACTCATCCCCTCACCTTTCAGTCTTTCAAATTAGCCTAGTGTAAGGTGGTGATGGTGATCGCTCTAGGACTTGAGAGCTTCAGGTATAACTATGTCAACTCACCTTGCTTGATTCTTAGTCCACTGGTGTCCACTTTTCATTTTCTTTTATGTACAAAACTTTTATGATTGACAAATAGATTTGTAATAAATATTTGATTTTTGATTTGGGGATAGATTGAATCCCGCCAACTTATATTTGACTAAGTATTTTATGGATTGACAAATAAATATATTTGAAGTGTTGAGGCCTTTTGATTTTCTGAACTTGTAGTTTAGGTGTTTGATTGTGAGTTTATTGAAAGTACTTTGTGAAAAATGTTTGGAACAGATTTTTGATAAATGCCTTACAGGCTTACAAGGGATATTCTGTGTAATTGAGTACACTTTGAAAGTCTATGATGGTTGCCACGTGTGAGACCCATGGATTAGGGCGTGACAACTTTAGTGGTATCAGAGCTTTTGATTTTTAAACCGTTTTGGAAGCACCCAAACTTGTTTTTCAAACAACATTTTAAAATATTTTTATGATTTTCTAATTTTTGCAAATTTCCAGTGAACTAGGTGAGTCAAGTCATAGAAAGCATCACCACCTTAATAAATACGTACAATTGAGTGTTGTGTTCTTTTTGTAGTAAGAATATCTTCGAGACTTAGACGAGGTCGTGGCAGGCCACAAAGAGAGGTGGTACCTGGCGAAGAAGAGGTTACGTCATATATGCATCAGCCAGAACCTGAAGAACAACATGAACCTCCTCCACCTCAATACCAACAACCGGGCATGGGAATGCCTCCAGTTATGACTCCTGAGCAATGTGCTACCTTTATGGTATATTGAAATGCTCAAGTCGCAAAAACATCCGGATCGACTCTAAAATTGTTCAAATTGATCAAAGAAGTGTGACAGTTAAAAAGTGTACCTTTTGGAGGTACTACAGATGCGACAGAAGCCAACAGGTGGTTTAAGAAGCTAGAGGGTGACCTGAATGATATGGAGCTGGAGGATAGGTACAAATTAAAGGTGGTTGTCAGACTGTTAGAGGGCAGTGCAGCTACTTGGTGGGCGAATGTGCAAACCAGAGCCTCCGTATAGTTGACTTGGCCTGATTTTGTGTAAGAGTTCAAGGATCAGTACTACAATCCTTTCCACTGTAATTAGAAAAAACAGGAATTCTTCAGATTAAAGCAGATGGACAAGACAATGACAGAATATAAGACTCAACTACAAGAGTTGGTTGAGTTTGTGCCAGAGTTTGCTAATGAAGATAGCTTATGCTCCAAGTTCGAGGAGGGATTAAACTTTGAAATTCGTGAGAAGATGTCGCTGTCAGGTAATCAGGGATACAAGAAAATGATTCAGATAGCACTACAAGCTGAGAAGTTGATTGGAGAAAGAAGATCGAGGAGTCAGTTCCAAAAGAGGAGAGATATGAGTATACAAGTTGGCTCACCGTCTAAGAAGAGTCGTAGTAGTGATTCTTCTAGTGGTGTCTCTACTATTAGTCCTGCAAGTATCTCATCACATTCTCCTCAAGGTCAAGGACCCTCGAGATTCAGATTTTTGACTCAAGGATATACTCAGGGATTAAGACAGGATCAGAGGGTGGACATGTGTCTTCATTGCAGGCAGTATCATGTGGGAATGTGTTCTATACTTACAGTGTACCACCAATATGGGGAAACATGACACATCAGAAGGTTTTGTCCCAAACTAGGCAGAATGGATACAGGTGGTTAGTCAAGTTGACAGTACTCGCACCAATAATTACCAATTGATCAGGTAGCACCTTCTTTTGATAGGAGATCGGGAGCGGGTAGTTCGTCCACAGCATATCGTGGTACTCAGAGGACTCGGGATAGAGTCCAAACCAGAGTTTTTGCTTTGAATCAGGAGCAGGCATAGGCCAATCCAGATGTAGTAACTGGTATAGTTACTATTTTCAATCAACCTGCATATGCATTGATAGATCCAGGTTCTAACAGATCATTTGTCAACACTGCCTTAGCTTCTCAGGCTAGTGTTGCATTGTCACCCCTAAACCAAGAAATAATAGTTCATACTCCGTTAGGTTAGAAATTATTGAGGAAGACAGTGTTTAGAGATTGCGCGGTAATGATAAACGGAGTTGAGCTAGTAGCTGATTTGATTGCTCTGAGGATGGGGGATATTGGTGCGATTTTGGGAATGGATTGGTTAACCAAGCATCGAGCAATCGTTGATTACTTTGCAAAGAAAGTTGTGTTCAGAGAGCCCGAGGGATCAGAGATAATTTTTACAGGTGAGAGAAATATTTTATCTAATAGTTTGATATGTACGATGGAAGTACAGAGATTAATAAGAAAAGGGTGTCAAGGGTTTTTGGCACATATTATTGATTGTACTGCCTCTAGATGTCCTATTGACCAAGTTCCTATGGTGAGAGAATTTTCGGATGTATTTCCAGATGATTATCAGGAATGCCTCTAGAACGAGAGTTTAACTTTAGTATTGACTTGATTCCTGGTACTACACCAATCTCGATGTCACCTTATCGTATGGTGCCAGCTGAGCTCAAAGAATTAAAGATTCAGCTTCAAGAGTTGATTGATAAGGGTTTTATCCAATCGAGTATGTCACCGTGGGGTTCACCGATATTGTTTGTGAAGAAGAAGGATAAGACTCTACGATTGTGTATTGACTATCGACAGTTGAATCGAGTCACCATCTAGAATAAGTACCCACTGCCCAGGATCGATGATTTGTTTGATCAGTTATAAGGGGCAAGTGTGTTTTCAAATATTGACTTGAGATCAAGGTATTATCAGTTGAGGGTTAAAGAGAATGATGTAGTCAAGACAGCCTTCCGGACACATTATAGTCACTATAAGTTCCTTGTAATACCGTTTGGGTTAACTAATGCACCAACTGTATTCATGGATCTCATGAATCGAGTATTCCATCCTTACCTTGATAAGTTTGTGATTGTCTTTATTGATGACATATTGGTTTACTCGAGGACTAAGAAGGAGCATGCTCAACATCTGCGGGTTATACTGCAGACACTGAGAGATAGAAAACTGTATGCTAAGTTTTCAAAATGTGAGTTTTGGTTTCGAAAAGTGGTATTTTTAGGACATATAGTTTCAAAAGAAGGAATCTTTGTAGATCCTCGTGAAGTGGAAGCTATTGTCCAGTGGAAGATACCCAAGAATGTTATAAAGATTAGAAGTTTTTTGGGATTGGCAGGTTATTACAGAAAGTTTGTAGAAAGCTTTTCATTGATAGCTACCCTACCAACAGACTTAACGAGAAAAGATGTAAAGTTCAAGTGGGATAAGAAATGTGAGAGAGTTTTCAGGAGTTAAAGAATCGTCTTACTTCGGCTCATGTGTTAACACTACCTATTCCTAGAGAGGGATATGTAGTATTCAATGATGCTTCCAAGCAAGGACTAGGTTGTGTTTTGATGCAGAATGGAAAGGTAATTGCCTATGCTTTCAGATAGCTCAAGAAGCACGAGAAAAATTACCCAACCCATGACTTGGAGTTAGCTGCAGTAGTCTTTGCCTTGAAGATTTGAAGACATTACTTATATGGAGAGAGGTGTCAGATTTTTACAGACCATCAGAGTTTGAAGTATTTGCTCACTCAGAAGGAACTAAATCTGAGGCAGAGACGATGGCTTAAATTGATCAAAGATTATGATATGGTGATTGATTATCATCCAGGAAAAGTCAATATGGTGGCAGATGCTTTAAGTAGAAAATCTTTAATGACAGTGGCGTATGTTCGATCAGTATACCTTCCATTGTTACTAGAATTAAAGAACCTATAAGTAATGTTAGAGTACGGTCAAGATGGCTCGGTGTTAGCCAGTTTTATTATGAGATCTACTATACGGGATCAAATAAAAGAAAGGCAGATGCAGGATCCAGAGTTAATGAAAACTTGTCAGAGAATTATAGATGGTAATTCTGGAGACTTTTATATCTCTTAGGATGGGGTCCTAACATTGAAAGGTATGGTATGTGTACCCTCATATGATGAACTGAGAAATGCCATCCTAGAAGAAGCTCACTATTCAGCTTTTGTAATACATCCTAGTAGCACGAAAATATACAGAACCATCAAAGAGAGCTATTGGTGGTCTGGGATGAAAAGAAACATCGCAGAATTTGTTGTCAGATGTATGACATGTCAGCAAGTTAAAGCTGAACACCAGAAGCCAGCATAGATTTTTTGATAGGACTGCCACGTGCTCAAGCTGGATATAATGCAATATGGGTGATAGTAGACAGGTTAACTAAGTCTGCACACTTTCTGTCCATCAGAACTAAGTATCCAGTTGATAAGTTAGCAAGACTATATGTGACAGAAATTATAAGGTTGCATGGTGTAACTGTGACAATTGTGTCAGATCGAGATCCTCGTTTTACATCTCGATTCTGGTCTAGTCTTCAAAAAGCTATAGGTACAAGATTGAATTTTAGCTCAGCTTTCTA
This sequence comes from Trichilia minutiflora, assembly GCA_035590515.1. Taxonomy (NCBI): domain Eukaryota; kingdom Viridiplantae; phylum Streptophyta; class Magnoliopsida; order Sapindales; family Meliaceae; genus Trichilia; species Trichilia minutiflora. The sequence goes on from JAVXUL010057757.1 coordinate 4,580, forward strand.
CCCTCAGACGGATGGACAGTAAGAGAGAACCATCCAGACATTAGAAGATATGTTGAGAGGATGTGTATTAGAGTTTCAAGGAAGCTGGGATTGGTATTTGCCATTAGCAGAATTCGCCTTACAACAACAGTTATCAGTCCAGCATAGGAATGGCACCATATGAAACTCTGTATGGAAGGAAGTGTAGAACTCCTTTATGCTGGGATAAAGTGGGCGAAAGAAGGTTAGACAGCATTGAGTTAATCGAAGCTACCACTAAGAAAGTAAAGATTATCCGAGATAGGTTGAAGACAGCTCAGGATAGATAAAAATCATATTCAGATAATAGACGAAGAGATTTAGAGTTTGATGTGGATGAGTAAGTATTTCTGAAGGTTTCACCCTGGAAAGGAGTAATTAGATTTTGAAATCGAGGAAAGTTTCATCCGAGATATATTGGACCTTTCAGAGTTATTGAGCGAATTGGTCTAGTAGCATATAGGTTGGATCTACCGTCAGATATACAAAGGATACATGATGTCTTTCATGTATCCATGTTGAAGAAGTATGTTCCCGACCCCTCTAATGTTATTGTATTATCTCCCATTGATTTGAGAAAGGATTTGAAGTGTGAAGTACAACCAGTGACCATACTTGATTGTTAGGAGCAGATATTGGGGAGTCAAGTTATTCCTATAGTAAAGGTTCTATGGAAGAGTAATGCGATTGAGGAAATGATATGGGAACTCGAGCATCAGATGCGGCGTCAGTACCCCCATCTCTTTTTATACTAAGGTATGTTCAATTTTGAGGACAAATTTTTTTTAAGGAGGGTAAAATTGTGAGTCCCGCTGTAGTGAGAAAACATTTCCTACTGCAACGAGAATTTTATTTCCTCGCTGCAGTAAGTTTTCCAGCAAGCTCCGCTGCAGCAAGAATTTTTCTCCCGCTGCAGCGCCAGATCGCAGAAATGCCCTCTATTTAAAGAACCTCCTCCCTCTTTTCTTTATTTTCTCTCTCTCTCAAACGTTCTCCCTCCTCTCTCTATTTCTTACCCATACCTTGCTAAAATCTTGATTTGTCATCACCATTCATCTATATTCTCTCGCTCTAACACTTTATGAGCTTGGATTTGGGGTTAAAGGACAGAAATATAAGAGAGAAGTTAGGGTTTCGGCTCTAAATTTGGGGGGTTTTGGGTTTGAGGCCAAATCAAAGCAAATCAATCATACCACAAGATTCGTAGTCTCATTTCTAACTCGTCTACATATTTATTTTCGTATTTTAACAACTTTGATTCGTATGGGTTTTAGTGTACATTTATTTAGATTTTCTTAGATTTATCATATTCATTATAGTATTTAAGCTTCATTTGAGTTGTAATGGAATTAAGGAAGTCATAGGAGGTTAGAAACCCAATTTCGGAGAAATTGGTTGAATGTGAATAGTAATCAAAGTTACTATTTTGATAGGTGTGTAGAGTTCGCAAGTTAGAACGATGGAATCGAGCCGTATTATGCTTGTCTAATTGTAATGTAGGTTTATGATGGAAATGTATAGGTAATTAGATGAATAACGAGGATTTTAGCTGATTTCGAGTCATTAACCGATTTTAGGAAACCCGGGGTTAGCTTGCATTGCACGCGCACGCATAAGAGTTGTATGAGCATTTTGAAAATGTATACTGATATATTTTGAATACTTGTTTAGGCAACGAAATGTGAGCGAGGTATCCGTGTGACCTGTCAAGAAACGAGAAAAATTAGGGAGTGTAGACCCTCCTTAAGCTGTAAGTGGACTTTTTTTGGTTTTGTTATTTTATTTAAATCCTGTTTTATAAATGTATAATGATATGCAAAGATATTTTTACTTATTACTATTTGTTATGTGATTTTATATTGATTTCAAAATAATTTGATCTATATACATATTTTTATATAATGATATGGTCAATGGGCCAGGTTTACATTTGTTATGCGATATTGCGGGCAATGGGCCATGTTTTGTGTTTGTAATGATAATATGGCTTGTGGACTAAGGTTTATGATATGTACATTGATGATAACGGCCTTGTGTATCGGTATATTTACTATAGCTACATGGTGGTAGCCTGGGGAGTGATCACTGGGATGTGGATCCCAGGTGAATGCTTAGATGACAGCCTAGGGACGGCCTGGGAGAGAGGTCGGTTAGGTGAGTGGAGACTGCACAGGTAGTCCGGTTAGACGTGATATGTTGATTGTGATATTGTGTGGGTAATATAATTGACCACCTGTAACTCTCGTCGAGTTTGTCATGGTTGTCATCCCGTGATTGCTCGAGGCAAAAATCGGTGGTGGACACATTTTTTTGAAACCTCTGCATAGTCTATTTCTTGCATTTAAGTCTATTTTTATAAAACAACATGTCTTATCTACATATAAACCTACTGACAATTTTAGGATTCCCTTGATTAGGGAGATTATCAAAAATATAGCCAGCCCAATAATTTTCAAATTTATATTTTTATTTGTAATACTGTGTTTTATACGGTATCAATATAAGTATATTTATTTTTATTATTATTCACTCACGGAGTATACTTCTGTACACTCACTCCCTCGCCTTTCAATCTTTCAGGTTAGCCTAGTGTAAGATGGTGGTGATGATAGCTCCAGGACTTGAGAGTTTCAAGTATAATTATGTCGACTCACCCTACTTGATTCTTAGTGCACTAGTGTCCACTTTTTATTTTCTTTTATATACGAAACTTTTATGATTGACAAACAGATTTGTAATAAATATTTGATTTATGATTTGGGGATAGATTGAATCCCGCTAACTTATATTTGACCAAGTATTTTATGGATTGACAAATAAATATATTTAAAGTGTTGAGACCTCTTGATTTTATGAACTTGTAGTTTGGGTGCTTGGTTGTGAGTTTATTAGAAGTGCTTTGTGAAAAATGTTTGGAACAAGTTTTTAATAAATATCTTACAAGCTTACAGGAGGTATTCTATATAATTAAGTACATCCTAAAAGTCTGTAACAATTGTTACGTGAGATCTACGAATTAGAACGTGACATAATAAGTCCACCAATTTGCTTTCATTGAAAACCATGATTACACAAGAAAGGTTTTGCTAATTTTGTGATCACTTTCCTTCTCAATTTGTTTGCTTTGTTGGTCTATTTAGGGGCATTTATTTTTTTCCCAATTTTTTATTCTTATGCTTTGTTAATTTTGTGATCACTTTCATTCTCAATTTATTTGCTTTGTTGGTCTATTTAGGAGCATTTATTTTTTCCCAAATTTTAATCTTATGCTTTGTTTTATTTTTTTTTTAATAGCAAATGACATAAATTAACTTATTATCTGTAAAATATAAGTATGTGAATAGATGATGACTGATAAATTTTAATAAAAAGTAAAAATGAGTGAATCGTAAAACAATTTAATTATTATATTTTGAAAATTAATGTAAAGTAAAATAATCACAATCATATGCTAGACACAACTAAAGAATTTTCTAATATCACAATGAGAAAGTGCATGTTTAATAATATATCATATATTATTTTGTACGATCGAAAACAAATTTAGAATATATGATTAAGAGTTTGTTAAAATTACGGTGCTTCTCGATGTTATGTAAGTAAAATTGAAAATATGTTTAATAATATTAATTTTTAGTCGAATTTATATATTTTTATATTAATATTTAATGTATAAAATTACCACAACACAATACCGAACAGAGCTTAAGCTTCTTTTTATATTTGGAAGTACTTTGGTTTATTAAAAAAAAAAGAGACAATTTCACTGTTTTTCAATAGATAATTTTCGTCAAAAAATTTTAAATTGTTTATATATAAGAAATTATTTTTACTTTCTTACTCAAAAGCATTGATCCTATCAATTTTTTTTTTTCTCAAAAACTCACCTTTAAAAAAAGAATTTTATAAAATGGTACCTTTCTCTTGATTCTGTTTCCACACTATATATATAAAGAATCTAATTCAAGGAAACATCAAGAATTTAATTGAATATGAACGGGCCTGTCTCCTAAAATGAAAAAAAAAATTTATTTGTTTCCAATTTTTCTTAATATCTGTTGCCAATGTCTCCATTCTTATTTTTGCGATAATTGCAACTAATTATTAAGCGGTTGGAAAAAGTACATTTATCACAAAACGAATCTTAACTTCTCAGTGCCACCAAAAGCCCTTATATCTTCTCAATGCCACCAAAAGCACCGATTATATAAGTGCTTTTGCTTTTGGCTTCCTTTTAAATGTGCATTTCTGAATTTCAAGTAAACTCAACCACATGTTTTTATGCAGTATATTTGCAAAGCGCAACTTCTGCAAAGTTACTGTTGATGACAAGGTGTCAATAACTTTGAAAGGAAAGGTGACATATAATCACCTGCAACCTTTAGTTTTTGCTTCTAGAAAAGTGCTTTTGGAAGTTTATGAATTACTTGCTAAACGTAGACTTGGAGTCTTGGCTGCTTTTCCTTGGAGTGGAGAATCAAAACAGTACAACTGCTAAATCACGTGAACTCATTATGTCTTCTTATGTATAGGTTATTACTTATTAGGGTAATAGCATCCGGATTTTTAAGTTTTTACAAATAAGGACATAGTTTAATAATTTATAATGATAAATTCTTTCTTTTAAGTTTTTATAAATAAGGACATAATTTAATAATTTATAATGATAAATTCTTTCTTTTAGAGTATATTAATTAATATATTTTTAGGGGTAAATGTTTACGATTTAGATTAATTTTCGGATGAAATTTTAAATTAATTCAAATATTACAGTTTAAATTTTAAATAATTCAATTCAATATCATGTTACAAACTATAATTAATCCAATTGCAACTAATCCAAGCCACTTTAACCGATTTGAATTTATAATTTAAAATTAATTTAATTAAAATAATTTATTAATTTAAATTAAGTTTAAATGATAAATTTTATGTTTTAATTTGCTTCCCGATTCAATTTTAAAATGATAAATATATTATTTTTTTATATAATATTAATAAAATAATTAATATATTATTTTATTATATAATATCAATATTATCATATAATAATGATAAGTATATTTAATATTTATTTAAGTGGTTTGATTCGATGGGTAACAATTTGAAATTAATTTAATTTATAATTCAAATCAATAATACTGATTTATAAAATATCAATATAGAGATCGATTCAAAATTTTTTTAAATCAATCCAATTAAATAATTTGAATCGATTTAAATTGAATTGATTTGAATTTGTCTATCTCTATATCCATTTAAACGATTTGATTTGATAATTTACGGCTTAAAATTAATTTAATTCATAATTCAAACCGATAATAACAATTTATAAAATATTAATATAGAGATTGATCCAATTTTTTTTTAAAGTAATCCAATTAAATAATTTAATTTAATTTAGATTGAAATTATTTGGATTTTTCCACCTCTATATATTACATATAGATAAAAATGGATATATAACATTAACTGGAAGTTAATCCTATAGATATTATAGATATGGGTATAGCCACTATGTAAATGATATTATATAAATTTTTAATCTTGTAATCCATCTTAAAATTATCTTAATATTCTTTAGTTTTAAGCTATATATTCTTATATTACGATCGTTAAACTTTAATATGATAAGGGTAATTTTGTTATTTCAGGGTCATTAAGGACCTATTTGTCATTTACACATTCAGTTTCATTTTTATTTGTGAAAAATTAGAAACTAAGGGTAATTTTATTACTATCCAATTGCTTATTATTGCTAGTGGGGTACGATCATGGTCAGTGGAGAGTCATGGACCACATTACTCAATTATTGATTGTATTTTGTTTTGCTTCATACATGTCTCCCTTTCTTAGGTTTTGCTTTTACTTTTAAATTATGGCTCCTAGGATATGTTTTTAATTCTTGACTACCAAAAATTTGTTGTTCAAAAAGGTTAAAAAAAATTCACTTTAATTTTAAAAAATATTTTTAAACTTGTGGATTTTTAGTTGAACAATACTTCATGAAAAAAATAACTTAATTAATTTGGACTATTATTAAAAAAGAAGAAGACGGAGGTATAAGGATTTATCTAAGCTCACGTTAAAGTTTCATCTAATATTTTAGTTTGATAGTTTTTAAATCAAATAATTATTATGAGATAAAAATTTTAAATATCGGATATTAATATAAAAATATATAAATTTTATTAAAAGTTAATGTTATTAAATTTTTTTTAAATTTTTTTTCAAAGAACAATAGAATTATTATAATACCGAACAAAATTTTTTAATATATATTTTTAATTATCTTGAATTTGATATGTGTTTGTACTTACATTCATTACCACTTATATGTTGGGTATATTTACATATTTGATCTATTAAAAAACCTCAATAAGATACAAAAATTAACTTGTTTACTTGAACAACTCATTCAACATTAAATTTCTTTTTGATAATTTCATTCTCATTAATTAACTTCATAATATTCCAACGATTATTTTTTTATTTTATAAAAATTTAACCTTTTTCTTTCATTTAAAATCACGCTGATATGTTAAAATAATTATTATATCATTTTTATCGTATTTAATATTTAATATTCGTTTTAGTGCATGTATTTTAAAGGCAGGCGTTAAAAGGAGTCGTATTCCTTTTCATTGAACATATTCCAAATCAACAAAAATCCGAATTTGCTCATCTTTATTGAATAAATTATCCCAAATTTCCAAAAATAAATGGCATATCCAATAATGTACCCCACAGCTTTACTAATCTGTATATATAATTCTACTTTTAGAAAGGAGCAATTAATGGCACTTTCATTAATAAATTGAAGCATGTTTTTATCAAGAAAGTGTGGTATATGCATCACACAATTAAAATTAAATTAATTTAATAAAAATTTTATCAAAAGAATTGACTTATTTGCTGTAAAGAATTCCAGCCTCAGAAGTAGTGGATTTAATATGAGTTGATTAATTTCATTCTCATTCTATGATAGAAATTCTATCACGTGGGAGGTTGATCGTGGCACTCATTTTGCCTTGTATATAAAATTATACTATTTATTTTAATTTATTTTCCTTTTATTTTATCATATTTAATTATAATCATTAATTAATTTTAACAATACGAGTAAATGGTTATATTTTATTGAATAGGATGTACAATGAAACCCACATTTTACACAAAAAATTATTGATTGGTTAGGTGTCAAATACTTAATAGAACAAAAACTTTATAATTAATTAATTATCTTGATAAATAATTATATTTTAAAATTATATTAGAAGTGAAATTAAGATATATATTTCATATAATTTAATCATTAATTAAAAAATTAAAAAAATGCTATTTCTTATGACCTATAACTTAAACTTCTTTTAGTAACGATGTGAGCCTCGTGTTTAAATTTAAAGATAATATAATCATTCTTCATTTTATTTATTTATCTATACATACATAATTAATAAATAGTTGATACATCATTCTAATTCAAAAATTATTTTGATAATTTAGTTTGATTAAAATTGAATTTTGAAATTGTTAATGTAAGGATCTCAACGAAACTAAAAGTTAATTTTATTTAAAGTAGGATTTGAATAATATTTTTTTAATTTAAGTGAAAATGGATAAAATTATCATTTCGTTTGAACGGCATTTTAAGGATTTTTTGGTTAAAAATTGGTCTAGATTCATTCGAACGAATCGGATTCGTTCGAATGAACCATAATTTGTTTAAATAGTAAAATCGAGGCTTTTTGATTTTAAATGTTAAAAAATTCGTTTGAATGAATTATAATTCATTTGATCAAATTCATCAATTTATTTGAATGAATCCTATAATTCTCGATCAAATAGTTAAAAATCCTAGTAAAAAATCTATTTTGCCCTTATCTGAAACTCTTTTCTTTTAGATTTTGAAGGATAAATTAGTAATTTTGTATTTTATTATAAACAAGGGTTAAACCCTCCCTCCTTTCACGTTTTTCTCCTCTTTCTTTTCTATCTTCTTTTCTTTTCTACGATTTCTCACTATTTTTATAATCTTTTTATTTTCACTTCGATTTCTTACTCTATTCAACTTTTTAAACCTTTTACAAACTTTAATCTATCAAAATAAACAAGAAATCATAAAGGAAAAAAAATTAGGTCTTTGGTTTAAATTGAGAATTTTTTTAGAATTAACTGAAATTAAAGCATTCCAAAGGTACTACGAGGTAAATGACGATCTTTTTAATCTATTTTAAGTATTTATTTTGCACTTGAACAATTTTAAGTTTTGGATTTTACTGTACATCTGTGAATTCAAACTAGTTTTAATTGCAAAAAATTTATGTTATAATATATTATTTTGGGCACAGAATAGTTAACTGTGTTATTAGTTAGCTAAAACTCAAATTCAAAAATGTGTGTTGAGCAAAATAATAAATAAGTTATTATTCTGACAAGAATTTATTGTTTATTCAACGATTTTGTTAAATTAGGTTAAATTGTGTTAGTTAAATCATTAGTTGAATAAATTATAGGCTTATATTAAATTTGAATAGTTCAAAATTGAGTAAACGACTGAAAAATGAGAAATTGCCTGATTATATAAAAATCAACTTTAGAAAACCTAAATTAAGATTTATTACATGGATATAGGTTATATTCACATTATGGTTCTAAGAACTAATATAGTTATTGATACATTTGTATTTAAGTGATTACACTCGAACAAGGAACATAGGCAAGATATCGAAGAACGAGGAGTAATTAGGGAGTGTATACCCTCCATAAATAATGAGTGAGCTTTTTTATTTCCTTCAATACTCTTTCAATATTTTACGACAATTTTTATTTTTTAATTATGTTTTAGAAAAGTTAATTTTTATACTTATTGTCTTTATTTTATAAATTTATTCATATACATTTGTATAGAAATATATTTGTATAAATTATTGCTGGAGCTTAATTATAGATTGGATTTCAAAATATACGACTTTTAAACAATTTTGGTGAATTTATGATTGGATATTGATTACTGTTATTATTGTGGATCATTGGATATATATACATATATATAATGGTGATTACAACTAAATTTGCTGGGATTGTATTTTGACTATAACTATAAGGCGATAGCTTAGGACAGATTTGAGAAGAGGCTACCTAGGTGAGTGAAGATCACTGGTGGGGTAAGCATAATGGTGATATGAGATGATTTTGTATGAATGATTTATACCTACCTATGAGTCTTGTTGAGATCAATTACAGTTATCATCACATGATTATTCTAGGACAACATCAGTGGTGAGCTAGGTTTTGTATAAAACTCACACATTTGTTTATTTAATTGTATAAAATGAATTTTATAAAATCTCATTGACAGTCTTGGGGGTGTTCAGGACTAGAGTAACTACAAAGAAGGGTGGTCAATCTAATAATTTTATAATAGACCATATTTTCAAAGTAGATCAAATATTTGAAATTTAAATTTAAATTTTTTTAAAGTTTTCTAATCATTATATTATAATAGTAAGATAATTCATTTGAAAGATTCTTATTCAAAAAAGTATTATTTATTTTAATATTTTAGTTTATTCATGGAGTATACTCCTATATACTCACCCCACTCACTTTACAGTTTTAAGTGAATCGAACTAGTTGAGTGTTTTGTGTGGTGGTGGTTCTACAAATTTGAAAGAGATCAGGTATATTACTAACTCGACTTATATTCGTATAATTCGAGTCCACTAAAGTTATAAAATTTATTTACATTTTTTATTTATCTTTATGAGAATTGTAATAGATTTGTAAGTTCATAAATTTTGTATAATTATGATTTAGAGTTTTCTTTGTTTATAAAAATTGTTTTAAAAGTCTATAAATTACATTATTATTATGTACATGAGATATATTTTAAATGCATATGATGATGGATTAGAAAATGATATTGGATGTGATTGAGATTGAATTTAAAAGTGTTTTTAAATGTTTCAATATGTAAACAGGTACTATATAAGTTTTATAGGCTCTCAATATATATTCAAGAATTTTAGAGAATATATTGAGAATTTGTGACAATTGTCATATATAGAACCCACAGGTTTAAACGTAATAAATGATAAAATATTTTTCAATTTTATACCAAACAATAACAACAAAAAAAAAGATTAAATTTTTTTTGATATTAAAAAAATCTCTTTTGGCTAATAGAGTAGTTATATTAAACAAGTATTAAATAATCATTATGGAATGAATATTTAATAATCAAGTGTAAGTGGCTAGCAAACATCAATTACCAAACAAAAACAAATATAATAATATTAAGAATACAAATTTTTATATAAATTAATTTAATAGATTAATATGGTACAATTATATTATTATATATTTAATATAATTTATTTTTTTACTCATATGAATTATTTTTCTACTCTTGTAAATATAAAAAATATGTGGTCATAATATTACACTATTATATTATTATATATGACTCAATTTAAACTATTGAGTTTGAACATGAATTTGTAGGTATACTTAGAGGTAGGTATTTGTAAATTGAATTTAATTGAATTAAAATTTTAATATGATCCGCATATGATGAATTATGTTTAAAACAATTTAATTCAATTCACAAATGTATCACAACTGGATCTAACTAACCACTTGAAGCGAATTGGATTGGATTGATTCATATATTAGGTTTTGGACTTAAATTTAAAAATATAATATAAAATTTAGGTTTAAAAAAAATTAAATTAGCTAATCTAAGCCAATTAAATTTATAAGAACTTGAAAAGCTTGTTTGTTAGAAAGAATAAATAAAATGATTTAAGTGTCTATTTTTTTTAATTTTTAATTATCTTTTTATTTTATTAAGGTTTTTATCATTTCATCTCCAATTCTCAAATTTTATTGAATAACTTTATTTCCTTCTTCCTAAATTAAATGACACTCTCTTATAATTTTATCAATTTACGAGTTTTAAATCGAGTTTTAGGTAAATAAGTTGATTTATAAATTTTTAATTATATCTAAACTTAAATGACAAGTTGATCTATAAATTTTTAATTATATCTAAACTGCTTGAATGACGGTTTGAATATTGAAATTTACTTATCTCCAATTATACCAATAGTTAAAGTTAATATTAAAAAATATTTTAATACACTTTTTAAAACTTTAAATTAAATAAAAAAAGTATGCTAATAATGTCACAATCTCATTAGAAGAATTTATGGATGGATGGCGACTGCATTGTTTTATACGTGATATTAACTTAGAAATCAAATCATAATTTACTTTCTTTATTGATTATAGAGACTTGACACTTCTGGTTCTTTCTACTTATCTACTGAACATTGAAATTTTTTGGTCATATGGAATACTATGAAATTTGTGTTGAAAATGAAAGCAATTCATAGAATTTTCTTCAAAATTAATTACATGGTTCCATTCATTTTATATGAAATCCCAAATCCACATATAAAAATATAAATAGATTTCAGAAATAAGTTAATAATATGAAGCATAAATATCTCAAAACTTTCAAGCGAACAAAAGAAATATTATATTTATATGATTTTATTAAATAAATGTACACATAATGTCTGTTGTATAATCTCTTATCTAATTTAAGTTCGTTAAAAAATAAAATCAATGTAAAACGATTTAAAAAATTAATTTATAATTATAAATTATTTTTTTGTTCTCTTTAATTAATTTTGATTTGACTAATTATTTAACTAATTTGTATATATTAATGAATTAATTGTAATTAAATTCAAATATTCATTATAAATTTAGTGTATTGAACTTTTTTGCTTGATTGGATGAAAATATTTGTAAAATCAAAAGGAAAAAACACACCCACAAAAAAGGATAAATTGCGAAAGTTGCTTCCCCCACAATAATATGTTGAATATTAGAGTAAAAAACGTGATGTGGGTTTGGACTTCAGTTTTGTGTCATCAAAATTTTGGTAGGACCATTTGGTATTTTGGGTCATCTTGAAACAATGTTACTGTGGTTATTACTCATTTTTCCTTTAAAATTGCAAACCCAATATTCCAATAGTTGAATGGAAGGACTGTTTTCTACATTTAATTTTCTCCAATAGTTTAATTTTATTTGCATATAATTCTTGATAAACAAACAAACTAGGGGACGAGATTTCCATAAAGAGATTATAAATATATACTATTGAGGTATGAACATGAATATGACTGTTGAATCGTCGGATTTTCACAGGAGAAAGTAGGTTGGTCGGATCCTTTTTTATAGAACCTCACCTCTAAGTCATTGCAAGACAATAACATATTAAAAGTTACATCGGATGAGGTTCCTGACAGAAAAACTCATATACTTAAGTCAATGAAAAAGTGAAAAATGGAGCAAACTATTCTGGTCAAAGGGAAGGACGGAAGACTCAAATAAAGAAAGCAAAGTAGAATAAAAAAGAATTTGAACCGTTTGTTTGTTGATTTGGTCTCTTTATATAGGACCTTTGAGATGTGAGTGAAGTAACTTGACATCGGAGAATGAAAATGATAGGACGACTTGCCTTGGGACAGTGTGTCAGTAGCTTTTATTTAAGGGATGTGACATCTATCAAATCTGATGCTGTCAGACCTATTGAGCTTCGACAGGAGATGGGGCAGATGTCTGAAATTTGTCAGGGCGACGCTTCTTATTGTAGGGTCCTTGATCAGTAATCATTCTCATTTTTAATGATCTCCAAGGGGTGGTGGTGGGATCAGGCTTCCTCAGGAGATAATAGTCAAGGAGCTTGGGTGGTGGACAGTTAACGACCCGAAGAGCGTGAGTCAGGGTCCCTGAGAGGCTGATGGTGAACAGTCAGGTTGTTGAGACACATGAGTCAGAGAGCCAGGATAGCGGGTAGTCGAGATCCCTGAAAGGTGGACGGTCAGGGGACCGAGTAATGGATAGTCAGGTTCATGAGAGCACGAGTCAGGGAGTCTAAGTAGTGGATAATCAGGGTCCCTGAGGGGCACAAGTGAAGTGAAACCGTTGAAATGATAGATGTCCATCTGAGAGGCCTTCACATATCGTTCGGTTTTTTACCCAAACATATACAAATGTTTAAAATATTTATTTTTTCACACAAATATTTGAGCAGTGTTGAAACGTGATATTTGAGTAACATCTCTCAACTCATCAATTTTAAATTTCACAAGATAGACACACAACATGTGATAATCAAATTTCATTAATAATAATTAAAAAAATCCTCACATGTTGAAGATTGAAGTAGACTTTGTAAGGCTTGGCCCATTTGGGTTGAGAGGTCCAGCCCATTAATAGAATGTTAACCTCATCCAATTTCAAAATACCAAACTAGAATTAACTTTAATGAATATTTGAAACTACGGTATTGAGGTGTTAACCACTTTCAAATCATAATTAATGTAAACGAATTATTAAATATAAGTAAGAGAGTGAAGGATAAAAATTAGATCTCAAATAAAGTTAATATTTATTAATATTTTAATTATTGTATTTTCAAATTGAATATGAACGAAATAGTTTACCTAATACATATTTTGTTGTGTTTATGAAATTATGCGTCTTGATTTTGATATTATTCCTTTAGCTACCGTTTTAAATACTAAATAAAAAATAAGACAAAAAAATAAAAAAATTTAATTTGAATTTTCCTACTAAAAATTAAATTCAAGAAAATTTTTAAAAATAACAATACAATTTCAAGCACATATTTGACAAACATGCATGCCCAAAACCTCGATTTTAAGTTCCAGAATAACATTCTATATATCAAAAGTCATTATCTAGTGTTGCAACCATAGATTATAGTTGTAATAAATAAATGAAAAGTAAAAGCTTTTAAATTCGAACCCAATTCACCATATCATTCTAACAATTCATTTGCTATGTGTGTACAATATATAAACGCATCCAATTCTAACATTTTTAAAGCAAATTACATATAGTCCAAGTCTTCTCATAATAGCTTTTAAATTAGGTTATAGACGTACAAATCGATTCATAAATTTTTTAAATTAACATAAGTTATGTAAATTAACGGTTTAGATCAATTAAAATTTGTTCACTCTCAATTTACTTAAAATCAATATTTAATAAAGATTTTAATATACTTTTTAAAACTTCAAAGTAAATAGAAAAAAGTATGCTAATAATGTCACAATTTCATTTGATGAATTTATGTATGCATGACGGTTGCATTGTCTTATACTTGATATTAAAATAGAAATCAAATCATAATTTACTTTGTTTATTGATTATCAGTGATGTAGAGACTGATAATTCTGGTTCTTTCTACTTAACTACTGAACACTGAAGTTTTTTGGTCATATGGAATATCGTGAAATTTGTGTTGAAAATGAAAGCAATTCATAGAATTTTCGTATGGAATCACTTCTCATTCTCAAACTATGGAATTTGTGTTGAAAATAAAAGCAATTCATAGAATTTTCTTCAAAATTTATTACAGGGTTTCATTCATTTTATATGAAATCCCAAATCCATGTGGTAAAATATAAATAGATTTAACAAATTAATCAATAATATGATGTCATATATATCTTAAAATTATAGGGGAGGAAACGAAATATTATATTTATATAATTTTATTAAACAAATATACACATAATTTTGATTGTATAACTTCTTTTATCTAATTTAAGTTCGGTAAAAAATAAAATCAATGTAAAAGTATTTAAGAAATTAATTTACAATTATAATTTTTTTTCGGTTTCTCTTTAATTAATTTTGATTTGATTAATTATTTAACTAATTTGTATATGGTAATGAATTAATTGTAATTAAATTCAAATATCATTATAAATTTGGTGTATTGACCTTGAATGCTTGGTTGGATGAAAATATTTGTTAAATGAAAAAGAAAAAAGATTAAAAAAAAGGATAAATTATAAAAGTCGCTTCCCACGATAATATGCCGAATATTAGAGTAAAATAGGTGCTGAGGGTTTGTACTTCACTTTTAAGTAAGACTATTTGGTATTTTGGGTCATCTCGAAAATAATGTTATTGCTGATTTTTCTTTTAAAATGCAAACCCAATATTCCAATAGTTGAATGGAAGGGCTGTTTTCAACTTTTAATTTTCTCCAATATTTTAATTTTATTTACATATAATTCTTGCCAAACCAACAAAGAATTAGAAGGTGAGATTTTGAGAAAGAGATTATTAACATATACAAATGTTTAAAATATTTATTTTTTTTTCACGCATATATTTGAGCATTGTTGAAATGTGATATTTGAGCAACATCTCTCAACTCATCAATTTTAAAGTCTTCTCGTAATAGTTTTTAAATTAGGTTATAAATATATAAATAGATTCATAAATTTTTTAAATTAATCTAAGTTATGTAAATTAACGGTTTAGATCAATTAAAATTTGTTCACCCTTAATTATATCAATACTTAAAATCAATATGTAATAAAGATTTTAATATACTTTTTAAAACTTCAAAGTAAATAGAAAAAAGTATGCTAATAATGTCACAATTTCATTTGAAGAATTTATGTATGCATGGCGGCTGCATTGTCATATACTTGATATTAAATTAAAAATCAAATCATAATTTACTTTGTTTATTGTTTATCAGTGATGTAGAGACTGATACTTCTGGTTCTTTCTACTTAACTACTGAGCATTGAAATTTTTTTGGTCATACGGAATATTGTGGAATTTGTATTGAAAATGAAAGCAATTCATAGAGTTTTCGTATGGAATCACTTCTCATTCTCAAACCATGGAATTTGTGTTGAAAATGAAAATAATTCATAGATTTTTCTTCAAAATTTATTACATGGTTTCATTCATTTTATATGAAATCCCAAATCCATGTATAAAAATATAAATAGATTTTAGAAATAAGTTAATAATATGAAGCATATATATCTCAAAACTGTCAAGCGAACAAAAGAAATATTATATTTATATGATTTTGTTAAATAAAAGTACAAATAATTTCTGTTGTATAATCTCTCTTATCTAATTCAAGTTCGTTAAAAAATAAAATCAATGTAAAAAGATTTAAAAAATTAATTTACACCTATAAATTATTTTTTTGTTTCTCTTTAATTAATTTTGATTTAATTAATTATTTAACTAATTTTTATATAGTAATGAATTAATTGTAATTAAATTCAAGTATCATTATAAATTTAGTGTATTAACCTTGAATGCTTGATTGGATGAAAATATTTGTTAAGTGAAAAAAGAAAAAAAGATAAAAAGAGGATAAGCTACAAAACTGCTCCCCATCATAATATACTGAATATTAGAATAAAATACGTGATGAGGGTTTGGACTTTAATTTTAGGTATGACTATTTGATTTTTTAGGTCATCTTGAAAATAATGTTATTGTTCATTTTTCTTTTAAAAATGCAAACCCAATATTCCAATAGTTGAATGGAAGGACTGTTTTCAACATTTAATTTTCTCCAATATTTTAATTTTATTTACATATAATTTATGGTAAACAAACAAACAAACAAACTAGAGGGTTTTGAGGAAGAGATTATAAATATATACAAATGTTTAAAATATTTATTTTTTTCACGCATATATTTGAACAGTGTTGAAACGTGATATTTGAGTAACATCTCTCAACTCATGAATTTTAAATTTCACAAGATAGACACACGACATGTGACAATCAAATTTCGTTAATAATAATTAAAAAAATCATCACATGTTGAGGATTGAAGTAGACTTTGTGAGGCTGTGGCCCATTTGGGTTGAGAGGTCCAGCCCATTAATAGAATGTTAGTCTCATCCAATATCAAAATACCAAACTAGAATTAACTTTAACGAACATTTGAAACTACGGTATCGAGGTGTTATCTACTTTCAAGTCATAGTTAATGTCAACGAAATATTAAGTATAAGTGTAAGAGAGTTAAGGATAAAAATTAGATATCAAATAAAGTTAACGTTTATTAATTATTTTAATTATTGTATTTTCAAATTAAATATGAACGAAATAATTTACCTAATACTTATACATATGTTGTGTTTATGAAATTATGAGTCTAGATTTTGATATTATTACTTTAGCTAACGTTTTAAATACTAAATATCAAAATAAAAAAATAGAAAATTTAATTTGAATTTGAATTTTTCTACTAAAAATTAAATTCAAGAAAATTTTTAAAAATAACAATACATTTTCAAGCACATATTTGCTGACTAATATGCTCGAATTTTGTCAAAATTTAACAAAAATGCATACCAAAAGCCTCGATTTCAAATTTCTAAAATAAAATTCTTTATATCAGAAATCATTATCTAGAGTTGCAACCATATATTATAGTTGTAATAAATAAACGAAAAGCACGAGCTTTTAAATTCTAACCTAATTCACGAGGTCATTCTAACAATTCATTTGCTATATGTGCACGCATCCAATTCTAATATTTTTAGAGCAACTTATATATACTTCTTTAAAATCTTCTCATAATTTTTTTTTTTAAATTGAGTTTTAAATATGCAAATCAATTCATAAATTTTTTAAATCGATCTTAACTGTATAAATTAACGGATTGGATCAACTAAAATTTATCCACCTTTAATTATACCAATACATAAAATCAATATTTAATAAATATTTTAATACACTTTTTTAAACTACAAATTAAATAGAAACAAGTATGCTAATGATGTCACAATTTCATTTGAAGAATTTATGTATGCATGGCGGCTGCATTGTCTTATACTTGATATTAAATTAGAAATCAAATCATATTTTACTTTGGTTATTGATTATCAGTGATGTAGAGACTTATGTGATAGCTTATGATCTAATGTTGATTTACTGAATGTGCATGAGTAGTTATGTACATGAATATGAGGAAATTAAAGTCAAGGGTAGTTAGTTAGCATATTAAAAACAAGAAAGGGTAGAATAGACAACTGAACTGAATTTGTTTAAATTACAATTAAAAGTTGTTGTTCAGTTTCTTGGTCATTTCTTGCTATCGAATCAGGTGCAAGTTGGTTCATTCTTTAAATATCTTGGTTTTGTAATTTCCAGAATCATATACAGTGAATAAAAGAAAGGTGATAACTTGATTTTGTCAAGTTATTTATATTCTAAATTATTCTATTTTTTGTGTAAATTCTGGTATGTTTTATTATTTTGTGAGTTTATTTGTGTATAGATTGCAAGAGGGAAATTTATGAAGAAAGCATAAAGAGATGAGCTTAAAGTGCATGGAGCCAGTTTTCCCGTTGCAGCGAGACAAAGTCTGATGCAGCGAAGTCTGGAAGTATATGGTCAGGATGTAGCGAGACATTTCTCGATGCAGCGAGGGTGTTCGTGATATAGTGAGAGCAAGACTCCAGCTTCTGCCAAGTTGCCGCCCAGTTCCTGATGTAGCGAGCCAAGACTCGCTGCAGTGAGACAAAACTCGATGCAGTAAGACGTCACAAGAACTTTCTATTTAAGTTGAACTTTAATTTTTTTTATTATAAATAGAGTTCTTAGGGCTTCGAGCTAAGAGGGGACAATCGCCAATACTCTTGAAAGATAGAGAAACATAAGATTTAACAAAGAATTCAAGAAAAAGAGAAGAAACTCAGTTTTCATAGACGGACCTTCTGACTTTGTTGCTGTGTTCTTTCTTTAACAGAATTTTCAATGATCAGATTTTTCTTTATTCTTGAATATCTGTTGCACATAATGAGTGGATAATTCCTTTATCCTTAAGGGATCGTTGAAGCTCTTGTGATATATATTGGGATGTTTATTTTGGTTTAATGAAGTTTTATTCATAATTTACTTATGTTACTTGTACTTAAAACTTTCTGTTTAACTGGCCATTAAATTGAATGATATTAGATGCATGTTTTTTGGACTTGGAAAAGGGAGAAATTCATAAATCAGAAATAAGGAAACACAACTTAGAAGTTAATATATTGGAAGAAGGTTAACAAACTAAGTAGCCAAAGAAGGTTGGAACTTAATTAGTGATGGTTTAAACTTGATTAAATAGGAATATTAATTGATTTTATTCATCGCATAATTTTATTAAGGTCTCGGAAGAGGGAATAAAATTAATTCAGAACCTAGTCTAGTAGATGTTGATAGAATTAAGTAAGCTAAAATAAGAGGAACAATATAGTGATCAAGAGTGGATTCAATTCTTCTAAGCCGGTTATAAACATATTAATCTTCGTTATATAGCATAATTCTATTTTCTTGGTAGTCGTTATCATTAGTTTAGTTTTCTTTTGGTTGCTTTTGTTTGTCTAAATAATATTTGTCATTCCAACTATGATAGTTAACTGGTCAGTAATTTTTAATTCTCGTGGGAACGATATCCTACTTCCTTTTATTATAAAACTCGACATCATGAGCTTGCGATTTTTCACATTTAATTTTGATGTATTAAAAAACGGTGGACAAGTTTTTGGAGCCGTTGTCGGGGATTTTTAATTTGCTTTCAGTTAATATTGTAACTAAGTGACTGAATATTACTTTAGATTCAGTTTTTAGTTTGTTTTTTTAATTTTGTTTTTCTTGTTATTGTTTGAAAGTTGAATGCACAGAATTCATAGTTTGGAGTTAGCACCATTTAATCCAAAGATCGAATGAACCTGTAGAAGAAATCAATGTGCTAGAAGAAGAGAAAGAATCAGAGAGAGATCAGAAAGAAGTCAAGAGCGAGAGATGGTAGAAGATAACAATAATCAGCAAAGAGCACTCAGAGATTATTTTAGACCAGTGGTTAACAATAATTTTTCAGAAATTCAACGACAAATGATTCTAGAAAATAACTTTGAATTGAAGCCAGCCCTCATCAATATGGTACAATAGAACCAGTATAGAGGGCTATCTCATGAAGATCCAAACGTACACCTTGCCACATTCTTGGAGATTTGTGACACTGTTAAGATGTCTCTGAAAATGCCATTAGGTTGAGATTATTCTCATTGTCTTTGATGGATCGAGCTCGAGGTTGGTTTCAATCATTACAACCAGGAATTATAACAATGTGGGAGGAGCTTGCTCAGAAATTCTTGTCTAAATTTTTCCCTCCATCAAAGACTTCGCAGCTACGAGGAGAAATTGCTCAGTTTAGACAGCTGGATTTTGAGCCGTTGTTTGAGACTTGGGATCGGTTTAAAGATTTGATACGGAGATGTCCTAAGCATAGATATCAAGATTGGTTTCAGATTTAGCTTTTTTATAATGATTTAAATGATTAGACTAGAATAATTATAGATTCTACGACTAGAGGTACGCTATTATCCAAGATAGCAGAAGAAGCTCAATTACTACTGGAAGAGATGGCATCTAACAATTACTAATGGACCAATGAGAGAAACTAGAGAAGAGTTGCTGGTGTTTATGATGTTGATCTATTAGTTACATTGACTGTTCAAGTATCAGCTCTATCAAGCAAAATTTCAGCTTTGACAGCAAATGAAAGAAGGGCATCCAAAGAGCAGGCAGCTTTGGCGAGTGGTTCATTTTTGGATATGCAAAATGAGCAAAGGCAGGAGCATGTTCATTTTGTTAATAATAGAAATTTCAACTTAAAAAACAACTTGCCGAGTGAGTATCATCCAGGTTTGAGGTACCATAAAAATCTTTCTTATGGGAACACTGGAAATGTGTTACAAGGACCACCAGGTTTTGGAGCTCAACCAGCAGAAAAGAAGCCTTCATTGAAGGAGTTTATGGTTACCTTCA
>JAVXUL010057758.1:0-10342 GCA_035590515.1 Trichilia minutiflora
TATGAATTTTGTCCTCAAAATTCTACATGACATATATGATAAGTAGTAACAAAAACAGTAATACTAAGCATACAGCTAACCCTTTCCCTAATAATCAAATAAAGGTATTTTGAAATACCTCACTTGTTATTTATTAATAGGAGAAGAAACTACAGCTTCTATAGAATAAAACAGCTATAAATTAAAACATACATCATATAGAATATGCAAAGACCTTTTCTTTGGGCTAAACACATACCTTGTCATTGGAAAAGGTGGGGATACTGCTGTCTCATCAGACTCTCTGGCTTTCAAGTCATCTTCTCAACTGTGGCACTCTGCCACAAGACTTTTACCATAGAATAGTCTTATTTCTCAGGACCCATTCTTGCCAATCAAGTATCCTCATTGATTGTACTACACAATTAAGATTATCTCTTAAATCTATTGGTAGTGTCTCAAGTATATGCGAAGGATTTGGCATATATTTCTTGAGTATCGATACATGGAAGAAATCATGTATCTGACTCAGCTGTGTTGGCAATTCCAATCTATAGGCTACTGGGATATCCTTTCCATAATGCCAAAAGGTCCAATATACCGAGGATATAGCTTCCCTTGATTTATGAATCTGATTATTCCTTTCCAAGGCGATACTTTCAAGAAAACCTGATTGTCAACTTCAAATTCCAATGTCTCCTCTTAGTATTAGCATAGGATTTCGGTCTATCTTGGGCTACTTTTAATCTTTCTCTGATAATCTTGATTTTCTTAGTGGTGATTTTAAACAACTCGATACCATCGAGCTTTCTCTCATCAACTTTATTCTAACACACTGGGGTTCTGTATTTTCTACCATACAAAGTCTCATAAGATCCTATCCCAATGCTAGCTTGATAACTATTATTGTACGTAAACTCTATCAATGATAGGTGCGTATCCCGGCTACCATAAAACTCAATAACACATGCCTGATTCATGTCCTCTAGCGTCTGAATGGTTCTTTTTGATTGACCATCAGTCTGAGGATGAAATGTAAAACTGAAAGTCAACTGAGTGCCCATAGCTTTTTGAAGTCTAAGTCAGAATCGAGATGTAAAACGAGGATCTCGATCTGATACTATGGTGACTGGCACTCTATGCAGTCTAATAATCTCAGAAACATACAACTTAGCCAATTTCTCCAAGGAGAAATTCACTCGAATTAGTAGAAAATGAGATGACTTAGTGAGTCGATCTATAATTACCCAAATAGAATCGTAGTCCGTCTGAATTCGAGGCGACCTGACCATGAAGTCCATAGCAATGTGCTCCCACTTCTACTCAGGTATAGGTAGAGGCTGGAAAATCCCTGCAGGTCTCTGATGCTCAGTGTTGACCTGTTAACATATCAAACACCTTGCCATAAACTTGACGATATCCTGTTTCATTCCCGACCACCAGTAACTCTCCTTGATAGTACAGTACATCTTAGTACTGCCTGGGTACATCGCAAATGCAGAACTGTAGGCCTCCTCGAAGATAGCCTCTCTCAGCCCTCTGTGACTAGGTACATATACCCGACCTCTAAAAGTCAAGGTCCCAACCTGAGTGAAGTAGAAGTCACTCTCCTTGCCAGCTTTAATCTCTTGGCAAGCTTTGACCAACTTACTATTTGACATCTAGCTATGCCTGATCTGATCAACTAAGGTAGGTCTGAGCACAAAACTAGCCAGCAAGGCTCCAACCTCATCATACCCTAGTGATACTCTCAACGCTCTCAGATCCATCAATAAAGGCATATAAGTGGTGCGAACATGAGCCAAACTGGCTGAAGTCTTTCTGCTCAAAGCATCAGCAACCATATTAGCCTTTCTTAGATGATAGTCAACAATTAGGTCATAATCCTTAATCAACTCTAACCACCGTCATTGTCTCAAATTCAGCTCTTTCTGCGTAAGCAAATACTTGAGGCTCTTATGATCAGTGAATATCTAGCATTACTCCCTATACAAGTAATGCCTCTATATCTTTAATGTAAAAATCACTGCAGCCAACTGTAAATCATGGGTAGGGTAGTTCTTTTCATGCTGCTTTATCTGTTGAGAAGCATAAGCTATAACCTTCCCATTCTGTATCAATACACAACTGAGGCCCCGCCTCGAGGCATCACTATAAACAACATATCCGCCTCCTAGTGTAGGGAGTGTCAAAACTGGTGTCAAAGTAAGACAATTCTTCAGAGTTTAGAAGCTCTGCTCATACTGATCATCTCACTCAAACTTAACCTCCTTCCTAGTAAATCTATCAGTGGTGCAGCCAACATGGAGAAGTTCTCAACGAATCTCCTATAATACCCCGCTAGCCTCAAGAAGCTACGGATCTCTGTGACATTCTTTGGCTATTTCCACTGGACTATGGCCTCAATCTTCGTTGGATCCACAAGTATCCCATTGCTAGACACAACATGCCCCAGGAAGTTTATCTCTCTAAGCCAAAACTCGTACTTAGAGAATTTAGCATACAATTGTCTCTCTCTCAAGGTCTGAAGCACTACCCTGAGATACTGGGCATGTTCTCTCTTATTTCTCGAATACACAAGTATATCATCTATAAACACAATGACAAACTTGTCTAAATAAGGGTGAAAAATCCGATTCATCAAATCTATTAAAGCTGCAGGTGCATTTGTTAATCCAAATGGCATAATCAAAAACTCATAATGGCCATGTCGAGTTCTGAATGCTATTTTGGGGACATCATCCTCTCTAATCCTAAGCTAGTGGTATCCTGATCTCAAATCAATTTTGAAAAACATACTCGCACCCTATAATTGATCCAACAGATCGTCTCTCCTCGATAATGGATACTTGTTCTTGATGGTCACTGGATTGAGCTATCTATAATCGATACAAAGCCTCAATGTACTATATTTCCTTTTCACAAACAAAATTGGTGCACTCCAAGGTGACACACTTGGTCGGATAAAATATTTCTCGATCAAATCTTCCAATTGAGTTTTTAATTCTTTCATTTTTGTGGGTGCTATACGATAGGGTGGTATCAAAATCGGTGTCGTCCCTATATCAAAATCGATGTCATCCCTGACACTAGATCGATACAGAACTCAAATTCTCTATCAGGCGATAATCCAGACAATTCCTCCGGAAACACATCGGGGAATTCTCTCACCATTGGCACCTATTTCAAACTAACTCCTATAACTGATCTATCAATTATATGTGCTAAATACGCCTGACATTCTTTTTAAAGCAATCTCTTAGTCTCTATCGTCGAAATGATACAAGAAGAAAGTATCCTCCGCTCGCCCATAAAAATAATCTCTGGCTTTCCCGATCATTTAAGGTCATCACCTCTCTAAAACAATCAATCGCAGCATAATGCTATGATAACCAGTCCATGCCTAAAATGGCATCAAAATCCTGGATTCCCAATGGAATCAAGTCGATCTCAAGAGCAGCATCCCCTAACCAGACCTCACACCGACCAAATACGGTATTTCAAAGTAATCCCTACCCCAAGGACATATGAACAATCAACTCTGGTTCCAAAGGTACCAGATTCCTATTAGTGTGCCGTGCAAATGCAATGTTAATGAATGACCTATCTTAACCAGGATCAACTAAAATGTATGCTAGATGACCAAATATCATCACCATACCCGTAATCACGTCTAGATTGACCTAAGCCTACTCTTGATTCATTACAAAAACTCGAGTTTGAACTCATGACTGGTTCCTTTGATTACCTTGATGAACGGACGCGCTTCCTGATCTAGACTGGCAAGCACTCACAAACTGTGGCTGAGACATGGGCTACTGTATACCAAAAAATCTCAAATCTTGTCCTGACCGGCCAGTTATCTCTATTGTCCCCAAATTAGGACAATCTCTTTTCATGTGACCCACCTTACCATAATGAAAACATTAGAGGGGCAGTCTGTAAAGTCCACTATAAAATCGCTTACAGTTAAGACATCACCTACTGTCTGATGACTTCTTGCTCGATCGACCTGATCTCGAGGCAGAAGTATCAAATTGAGACAATCTCTGCTCTCTAGGGGAAAAAGGTGAAGAAACCCTAGGACTTGTTGATTGGCCACTTGAAGACCCATTATTGCGGCTCTTCTTAAAAGATTGACCCACTGAAACATTGAAGTCCTTTCTCTTTTGAAATCTAGTCCTGGATTTTCTTTTTTTAATTAACGATTCTGCTCGAAGGGCCAAATGCACTACCTCCTCATAACTCTGCCTGCCTATCACTGGCATTCTATCTCTGATTTCTAAATTTAGCCTGCCTCAAATATAGTACACAATATTTTCTCAGTCGCAAGTTCTGGAATAAATTTTGTCAATTGTCTCAGCTAAGTCTCATAATCTGCTACTTTGCTACCCATCTGCCTCAAGTTCATGAACTCTTGCCTTTTTTGGTTACTATAGAAATGCGTAAAGTACTTCTCTTAAAAGGCTCTCTGAAAATCTATTCAGGTAGGCTTAGCACTCAACCTCAAAGATATATTCTGCCACCAAGTAGCAGCACTCTGTTCTAGCAATTTGGTAGCCACTCTCAGCTTTTTCTCAGCTGACAAATCCATGTCATCCATATTCTACTGCACCATCCTCAACCAGCTACTTGCTTCTAGGGTATCATTAGTTCCATAGAAAGGAACACTTCCAAGTTGTCTCACTTTTTTGATCAATTTGGATAATTTTCTTACTGGTCGAGACGATTCAACTTGATTTGGATATGGCACTAAATTTTATGTACTCATAAACGCCATGAATGTGTTCTAAGTCTTCTATTACCAAAGGAAATGAGCATTCCCTTCAGGATTTTGCATTTATAGTGGAGGATGCACAAGAACTTGTTCCTGCTCATAAGCAGATGGTGGAGTATGAGATGATACCTCCCGATCATCTTGAATCGCGATATTCCTCCGAGGTCTACCTCTTCCCCTCTCGAGCCATGGCGATATTTCTAAACAAAAATCAATATACATTATTAAACATGATTGACTCGACTCAGTCTATGGTCCACTGACACAATTCTCATTGAAATCATTATTTTTAAAAATCTCCAAGAATCAGAATTGAAAGAGTTCAAAAATAGAAAACTTAACTCACTCAAAAACCAAAAGCTCTGATACCAATAAAATTGTCATGCCTCGATCCTAGTCGGTCACGTGACAATCGTCACGAATCTCAAAAATATATCCTATCACTTAGAATGTACCCCTAGGACCCATAAGACATTAGTGCCAGTTTTCAAACTCATTTTCAAAAATAACACAATGTAGAAGATTTTCATAAAATACACAACGTTACAAATATTTTGTAAAGTATCTATTTCAATGAGTTCTTAATCAAGCCAAATACACAAATTCAATATATACAAATTTTATTTCTGTTCAGTGGATCATAATGCACATATCTGAGTCGAGTACTTGAGAATCTACTGAAACCCGCTTCAACTATGTTATGCCGCGTCCGACTACACTAACCTGAAATGGAGAGTGAGGGGTGAGTATTTGGAAAAATACTCAGTGAGTAGACAACACAATGAAATAGCAAATAAAACCATACACTGATTATGGAATTACTTCGTAATCATTAAAATCAAAGTATGTGCGATGTGGCATACTAAATATAACTGAGATAGTCAATATAAATTAAACATATATGTAATCCCTCGGTTTATAAGATCCCATCCACTCTCTTTGAGCTGTATGACTGATCCGCAACCCTAGTTGAGAATGTTTCAATAAGAAAGGGTAATTTATATTAAATTTTTTAATAAATTATAAAATATTTAAAATTTGAAAATCTAAAATTTTATTCAACATGGATGTTAAAATAAGAAATTTTATTTACGAAAATTAATTTTATTATTTTTTCTTTTTTATGTTAATAACTTATCACATATTTCAGTATTTGCTTAATGTCTTGAATTTAAAAATTTTAATATAGCCATTTTCAATATACCTCATGTTAATTAAAAAAAACCTTTAAAATTAATACTAAAAAAATTATTTTTGCTATTGTTTCTATATTTTGTTATTAAAAAATTATAAAAATTTAAAAAATTTTAAAATTGTAGTATGTTTTGAATTTAGCTCTCTTAAACAAAATTATAATAAGAAAATAAATTTATTACCAAAAAAATTGAGAATAAAAAAAAAAAAAGTCGATGATACGGTATGGCTTACAAGTCACAAATCCAAATTAAAGCCTAAATGATATTTATAAATAATTGCAAAAAGGTCCCTTTTCTACTAAATAATTAAAATAGTAAGTGCCAATATGTAAAATAAATTCAATAACTGGGATATATTGTAATTAAGTAAATATAATGGGATGAAAATGGTAAATCTGATTGCTATTTAAATCAACTCTGGCTAGGGTTTTAGTCTCTCAGTTCTCGAGCAAAAACGAGTTGGTCGCAGCAGCTCAGGTTTCTCTCTACTCTCTCATTTTCGCTCTTATCTTTTATTCTTCATTTGCATTAGTATGTATGTTTGGTTCCCGAGAAAGTGAAGGAAAGTATAAGGAAATGAAGATCTAAATCTCTTCCTAAATTATTTTGAGAATTTGTTATTTTCCCGTATATTTTTCTCGGTAACGAAACAGAAACGAATACCGTTACAAGTAATTATATTATCTTCTAAAATGATGTTCTTTCAGATATTGGAAAGTTTGTGCTTTAATATGTTTTGTTCTTCTGATGCTACTAAGAATCGGTTGGATATGAATGTTGTTGGCTGGAAATATAGACTTATTATTTGAAATAATGCCTGTTATTTAACAATACGTTTTCTGGGTAACTAAACAAGAACGGAGACTATTACAAGTTGTATGATATTATTTTCTAAACTGATAATCTTTTAGATATTTGAAAGCTATTGTTTTAATATGTTTTTCTTATTCTGGTGATAGTACGAATCTGTTATATTTAATTATTT
This sequence comes from Trichilia minutiflora, assembly GCA_035590515.1. NCBI lineage: Eukaryota > Viridiplantae > Streptophyta > Magnoliopsida > Sapindales > Meliaceae > Trichilia > Trichilia minutiflora. Next base: position 6,938 of record JAVXUL010057758.1, read on the forward strand.
TTTGTTCTTATTTGAAATAATGCTTTTATTTTACTACTGTAATGAAAAATGTGGATTTCTTTTTTGAATGTGAAGTACTTGTTAAATAATTCTGCAATTTTTTGCTTGTTTTGATCTAATGTTTATTGTTGTATGATATTTTTTCTTGTAGAGAGCAGGAGAATGTCTCACAGGAAGTTTGAGCATCCAAGGCATGGTTCCCTTGGATTTCTCCCAAGGAAGCGTGCCTCTCGTCACAGAGGAAAGGGTATAAAATTCTTACCTTTTATGTTAACCATGTTGGATATGGTATATTTAATTTTGGATTTGGGATTTGTGCAGTGAAGGCTTTCCCCAGGGATGATCCAAGCAAGCCTTGCAAGCTCACTGCCTTCTTGGGTTACAAGGCTGGAATGACCCACATTGTCAGGGAGGTCGAGAAACCTGGATCTAGTAAGTCTATTGCATGTTGATTAAGTTATTCTTTATTGTTTAGTAATGGAAGTTGAGATATTAGTTGGCAGATTGAATAGATAATATTATAAAATTTTCTTGACTGTTAGACAACATGAATATAATTAATTCGTAGATAAAATTTGAATATTGGGATGTTGAAAATTGGACACAGTTATTGCACTAACCTACTATTATGCCACATAATAGGATGTGTATTAAGTTAAATGGAGTTTCTATCATCTTGATTAAAGAATCAAATTTGAAACTTCATATACCTTAAGGCTCATTTTGTTATCACTGTGTCAATTGAGTACAATTTTTTGCTAATTAATCTAGTTTGTAGATATTTCTTCTACTCTGCAATGGCTCTATTCCTACTGATATTATCACTTTATTTTGTTTCAACTATGTTAGTTTCAAAACATTAATTTAATTGTAGATTAACATTGTTTTTTTTCTCACATCAGAGCTTCACAAGAAGGAGACTTGTGAGGCTGTTACCATTGTTGAAACTCCTCCCATGGTTGTGGTTGGAGTTGTGGGCTATGTGAAGACACCACGTGGCCTCCGCTCATTAAACACTGTTTGGGCTCAGCATCTGAGTGAGGAGTTGAGGAGAAGGTTCTACAAGAACTGGTGCAAGTCCAAGAAGAAGGCTTTCACAAAATACTCAAAGCAGTATGAGACAGATGAGGGCAAGAAAAGTGTCCATGCTCAGCTGGAGAAGATGAAGAAATATGCAACTGTTGTTCGTGTTCTGGCTCACACTCAGGTAATAAACCTCAGTTGCCTAACTTTGTGCTCTTGGGGTATTGTATTCAATAATGTTGCTGCATTTCTGACAATTTTTCATTATCTTGCTGGAATACTAGTAAATTGTGCTTAAACTTGCTTCAATTTTGTTCGAGCGATGTAGTTGTATTGAATAAGCCAATTAATTAAAAAGCTAAGGAAGATACAAGCACTTGTATGGATACTGGAACAAAAAATATCATAACCTATCATGATCTTTAATTTGATTAATCATTCACATTTTTATATATTGACCATCTAATGATGTTGTATAATAAAGCATCATTCTGTTGCACATGTTTATTTTTTTTATTGATTTGTATCAAGTTGGACTAAACATGAATGCTTTGATTAATGTGTTACAGATTAGGAAAATGAAGGGTTTGAAACAGAAGAAAGCACACCTGATGGAGATCCAGGTCAATGGTGGCACTATTGCTCAAAAAGTGGATTATGCCTATAGCTACTTTGAAAAAACAATACCCATTGATACTATTTTCCAGAAGGATGAGATGATTGACATCATTGGTGTCACAAAAGGTAAAGGTTATGAAGGTGTTGTCACCCGTTGGGGTGTTACCCGTCTTCCTCGTAAGACTCACAGGGGTTTGCGTAAGGTGGCTTGTATTGGTGCCTGGCATCCTGCTAGGGTTTCATTCACAGTTGCTAGGGCTGGTCAGAATGGATACCACCACCGCACTGAAATGAACAAGAAGATTTACAGGCTTGGCAAGGCTGGGCAGGAGTCCCACACTGCTATTACTGAATATGACAGGTTTGTTTCATTTCTGATAAAATTTGAAGATTCCTTGATTATTTATCAATGCTCGATCTGATAATTGGGTTACTGCCATTTTAATGACTCAGGACCGAGAAGGACATTACTCCAATGGGTGGATTCCCTCACTATGGTATCGTAAAAGATGATTATCTGATGATCAAGGGATGCTGTGTTGGACCAAAGAAGAGGGTGGTCACACTTCGTCAGTCGCTGCTCAAACAGACATCTCGGGTGGCTCTTGAGGAAATCAAACTGAAGTTCATTGATACCTCTTCCAAGTTCGGCCATGGCCGCTTCCAATCAACACAGGAGAAACAGAAGTTCTATGGACGTGTGAAAGCCTAATACTTCAATGGTTCAGAAATTTTTTTGGCCGTCATAGGTAAAAACTAGGGGATTCAGGCTTTTATGCACTTATTTGAGTCTTGCGATTTTCATTGGTTCTTTTTCTTTTTATAATGGATTTGAAACTATATTGAGTGTTATTTCTATTAGGAGATATTTAAAATTTGAATTATTATACTTTAGCAAATCTTGAAGATGGTCTGTTTTATAGTTAAGGGTTGTTTGATCAATTTTATCCCAAAGTACTCTTAAAGTGTTCGTTTTATAAGGGTTTTGGGTCAAAATTGATACAGTAGCCAGTAGGTTAATTTTCTTTTTCTTTTGGTTGACGACAATTGAATTAAGTTTTGATAATTGTTCGAGATATTCTTTTATAATATATGATGTTAAATTAATCTTGAATTAATGTTATTTTTAAATTATTTTTTATTAATAATATTATTAGATATGTTAACCTCATTTATATCAATAACATATAAATCATTTACATTCAAATAACTGTAAATCAATTTATTTTTAAAATAAATATAATATTTATATTTATTAAAAATAAATATATATTCTTATTTACACGTAAACAAAAGATATATAGATAAAATATTTTTATTGGTCATATCAAAATATATAACATTGGTCTGATGGTAAAATTAATCTACGTGTCGTTGAGTGGCCAAACTAGTCTTAATTGGCTGGCTGGCTGTCGTTGAGTGGCCAAACTATAGTCTTAATTGGCTGGCTCGCTGTTAGTAAGTGAGTTTTTGGTTGATTTGAAATTGTTAATAAATTTTATTTTATGTATCTGTAATAATTTTTTAAAATAAAAAGTAATGTTAAATATATTAAATTTTTATTTAAAATAATATAATTTTTTTAAAATAGTTAAATATAATAAATAATTATTAAAATTACAAAAATTTAATACCAATGAAATTGAGAAAAATTTAGAATTAAAATTTAAAATGTGTAGATGTCACACCCCGATCTGTGGGGTCCATCTGTGACAGACGTCACAAACCTCTCGGGTGTATTCAATTCCCAGAATACCCCTGTAG
>JAVXUL010057769.1:0-10341 GCA_035590515.1 Trichilia minutiflora
GAGTGACCTCTAGCAAGATATCATGACCCCTAGAACACAGAGAATATAATTTCGGATAAACCCATATAGTCGTACTTGTATGTAGTACAGTCCCTCTACTGTCGACTCCCGATCGAGTGCAGGTCATGGAATCGTCAAACCCCCAACTCGATCATAAGATCAAAACCTCAATCATAAACAGGACCACTTATCCAAAAACTCATTTCTGGAATTTGTGTACTCTAACCAGAGATTTCATTCCTGTATATGACAGTTCTGTTTAGGATCTCAAGCTCAATTATCTAAGCCAGCAGATTTCATATTGCTTATTACCTGTTCTCATACAAGCTTCTTTCACTAGGCGTTGCTAGCCCAGTGTTATATACACAAGTGAACGATATGTTTCATTGCAAATTACAGCCGTAATATCTCAGGTCTAAGGACTAATGGTACACTAGCACAGCTGTGTGACAAATCATTGATTGTGGATAATCATCCATGTGATTTTTCACGTTTGGTCACGTTCAGTATTATGTTCACAAACATAATACCCATATTTATGCACTTGTGACATGAGACTCATCATCCAACTATTAGTATCGAGTACTAATCAGTGACAGCAACGAAACATGCTGATCATATAATGTCATTATCCCTAATGACATTACCTCGATTAGGAACTAATTCGGATGTATTTAAAGAACAGAATCTGTACTCATATGTACAACTCTTTGTATATAGATTCTTGACACATAATACATCACTGGATTATATCTTGCAGTAAGAAAATAAATAAAGAAGCAACTGAACACAATGCAAGATATATAAAGAAAATGTCATTTTATTCATCGTAAACATTTTTACAATACAATACAAAGATATATATACAATAAAATATTAACCCTAAACCCTATGACATGATTGATTTTAGGGCATATCTCTAACACAAACATACTCGCAGTTCAAATCTTTAATATCAAACAATGACTATTCAGGGAGTCACAATAGCTAGTACCTCATACATGAATTGTATTGCCCATAATTGAGGCGAGGGTTCCTCGAGGCAGTTATAAAAGTGACAAGGATATGCACACAAATGATATACTAAAGCATGCCATGAGAACTCCCCAACAGCTGTCGTATAGCAATTTTGATGAAGACTTTTCCTCTCTCCTTCGCCTTTATAAGTTGAGATGATCACAGGTCCGGTATTTGGGCTGTCGGTTTCTCGAGATGTTGCTAAACTGCAAAAATCACACTAGAGCTCTTTCTTTCTTAATTTTTTCAATACTTGGTTGTCGAATGTAGGTAGTGACCCCAGCGACGCCTCAGATGTTTATAAGTATTGTAGGTGCCCTCGTACGAGTTCGAAATGACCTTACAACATCAGTACATAATTTTTTCTTCTCTTCCAATGAAGATTGAAGCTTCAGTCACGGTTTCATAGTCGTTATTAGGTTGTGTTATTGTGAATTGATTTATTGCAGTTGATCTTCAGAGTGAGAAAGTTTTCTTTACATGTATAAAAATTGTGTATATTGACTGAAATCTCGTAAGTATATTTGTGAGCATTTGTCTCTTTATCCCACATTGCTTGGGAAGCAGAGGTTGGCTTCTTTTCTCTTATAAAAGAAGCCATTTGTTTATTTATTTGGCTATCCAAATTAAAAGCTCAAGAAGCCTTGTAAGCCCAATCAAGTCTTCATTTGTGTGGTCTTTTTTCAAAAGGATTCTTGGGGGGTTTTCAATAAAGCCCCTTAATATTAAATATCTTTGATTTTGATTTGTATCTTTTGGGTAATTACATTGTGACCCAGAAGAAGCTGTAAAGTTACAAAATTGAAGATAGTGGATTCTCTGCGGCGTTTGAGGACGTAGGTATTTATACGGAACCTCGTTAAATTTTGTGTTTTTTCTATTTGTGCCATTTATTTGCTTTAAATTATATTTAATTAGCTAGTAGAATACTTATTGTTATTGTTTGGGATTTCCATATGATTGCTTAGTTAGGGAATTCCATATTTCCGCTGTGTTAGCAACAGGTAGTAGAATCTTGAGTGTCCAATAAGTAGTAGTAGATCTTGTTTGGGGCACAGCAATATTTGTATAACTACTTATTCGAAATTTTGGCATAAATAATTATACTATTAGAAATTAAAAAAAAAAAAAAAAAAGAGATAAAGATACTAGTAATAGGTAATTTAGAAAGATCGATAGATTTTAAGAGGTAAGTGCCACATCAATGTTCAGGAAAATAAATGTCACACTTTCGTTACTCAACTAAAGTATAGATTCCCTAGGCTTTGAGGGCTAAGGTCTATTTGATTTATTGACTTGGTACCTAAATGAATTTGGGTATTTAAGGCGATTAAGTATGTTTACGCGTGAAAACTCAACAAGGACGGGAATTAAAAAAAAAATGAAAATAGGTTCAGCCAAAAGGGACATAATGCCCCCTTCAAATAAATAGATTAAAGTAATGATGAAATACTCAAACTATTTTGATGAAGGGTTGTGATTTTTGAACGAGCTATGTAGATCACGAAATAAAGAGAGATTAACACTTGTATATATGTAGGCAATTTCAGGTGTAATCATTGTTTGGCCTGCAGGGTTACCCGGCAAACTTAAATTAAATTTTAAAAAATTTAATGTATTTTTATCAATTTAATTTTTTAAAAAATAGAAATATACTATTTAGCCCCTACTTGTTTAGAATATATACATTTTGGCCCCCTTATTTTGAAAAAGCTAGCTTGGCCCTTGAGCAATCCTTTCATTTATATGATTATCCTTTCAGAAGATAAAGAAGAAATAATTGGCATTGAACACAACCGTTTATGGCATGGAAGCTAAAGCATCGAAGAATCTAAGGAGGGACAAAATTATCCTTTTGTATACAAGCTAATGTTGAACCAAATTATTTCTCAACCTAAAGATGAAACACATTAATGAAATTAAATACCACTTCTACTATAAAATCTTAAGTTATTAGGTTTATGAATCCATTCAACTTATATATTATTCAATTACTATATAACTTTTCAATGTGAGATTCATTCACTTCACACACTCACATTGATATCTCAATAATAACAAAATTAAAAAGAAAAAAGATGAATTTTTTGTTAATTGTTAGTGGAAACACTTGCATAATATATAGATACAAGATATAACTCATCAAAATTAACATATTTTCATAATATAGGGATTTGTTGTGCTTCATTCTTGTGATTCTATAGCCATTGCAAATCAATAAAGAGATCATTTTTGAAACTTTTATTTGAAGACTTACAATATTTATTTCATAAAGTCAGAGAGATATCTTGGACGAGATTGATGCTTATCTTTGCTTCTTATCATCCTCAATTCAAGTGGCATACAACGAACCGAAACTTATTCTTTTAAAGCTTTGTCAAAGAAATCCTTAATACTGTTTTCATTTTTTCGATTTTTTATGGTCTTTATTCAAGTGTCATACAACAAACAAGAAGCCATTTCTTTGAATTTTTGTCGAAAAAACCTTCAAATAATTTTTATGTATATTTTTCCATTTTTACAATACCAAGTTCAGAATAATAGGTGTCATATTTAAAACTTCTGGGCATAAGTGTTCTAACCTCAAAGTTGTTTGATTACAATGTAGATACCTGGACCTTAAAGTTTCAAGATACAAATATTTTGTACAAATTCTCCTAAGGTATTAGTTAACAAAAATACAAAATTAATGCAATTAATAAAAATAAATGATTTAGATCATAGATTAACTAATGTTAATTTGTATATAAGAATTTATAAAAAAAATTGTATTTCTAATATTATTCTTATTCTGCAAAAATAGGAAAGATTAGCAATTCCAAATCAACCCATTATATGCTCAATAGTTTTCTATTTTGTTCAAAGAGTAATTAATAGGAGATGGATAAGAAACAATTTACGCTTTCCACTAGTATATTGACTAAAGAATAAATTTAGAGATAAAAATATTTTGTACAAATTCTCATGAGCTATTCATTAATAAAAATACAAAATTAACGCAATTAATAAAAATAAATGATATTGTTTTAACAAAATCTTCCATATGCATTCCAAAAAAATAAAAAATAAAAATAATTATATAGATCATATATTAAAGAATGTTAATTTGTATATAATAATTTATACAAAAAAATTTCTATTTCTAGTGTTATTCTTATTCTACCAAAATAGGAAAGAATAGCGAAAGATACATTTCCAAATCAACCCATTATATCGCTCAATATTTTTTCTATTTTGTTCAAAGCGTAATTAAGCAACAATGTACTCTTTCCTCTAACATATTATTTTGCCACAATTTGCTCTATTTAAAGAGAAGAGGCTCCAAAGTTTTTATTGAAAAAAAAATGCAATTTAACATGAATTCTTTGACCAATCTTATCTTGCTTCTCGTGCTACTTCTGTCTTGCATAGCTGTTCGCAACGCTACACGTGTTGAGATCTTTAACATATTGGAACCGGCCTCAGATCTTCTCCTTCATTGTAAATCGAAGGATGATGATCTTGGTAAGCATGTTCTCTCCATTTTCCAAAATTTTAGTTTTGAATTCAAGCCAAAAGTTTTGGAAGGAACCTTATTCTTCTGTGGGGTGACATTTAATAGCACCTTGCATTGGTTTGACGCCTTCGTCCAAACAAGAGATCGTTGCAGCTTATGTCAGTGGAGGGTAAGAGTAAATGGTCCATGTTTGCAGAATGAAGGTGAGAATGAAGGCCCTGGACCGTCCGAAAGGTGTGACGCTTGGAGAACATAATGCTTCATGCATACATATTATGTTAAAAGGAAATTTACAGTATAAAAGACGAGATTATTGCTGTGGATTTTATCTACATTTATTTATGCGAAATAAAATCATATAATATTCGGTCATGAATGTTAAATGATTGTCTATATTAATAAATTTGTTGCAAATTTCTTCAATCTATAGTCTATATTACGCTTCAGGATATAAATTGTTTTGGCTGTATTTCAATAAGAACATTGCTGTAGATTTGTAAAAAAATTTATTTTTATCCACGAAGAAGTAATAGAACTAAGGGTATTTCATTATCCACTAGCACTGAAAAGCTTTAAATAGGGATTGAAAGTGGACAGGATATGGTATGCTGTTTGCAAGCACTTTATCATCAGGTACAAGGTACCTCAGAAAAAATTATTAGATGCAATATACATTGAAGACCAATTAGTCCTTAAATTAAAACAGGAAAGAGCATTAGGATGTTCTTTTCGGGACAAAGCCTGTTTCTTGAAATTCAACAACAACAACGGGAAGAATGACATGTGAGAATACCATAATTCTAACAGAAAAAAAAAGAACAGGCATCAGAATTTTTCAAGTTACAAAGGCATCAAGATGATAGCAACCTAACAGATAGGAGATCGCTCCAAAAGGATGATGCGAATAAAGTAGCTCAAGTGCAGGATCGTGGAAAATTTACTCCCTTGAATACTTCATAAGTCTTAGAAGAGATTAAAAGGTGAGGGATATTGTTATTAGAACCCTGGCCCATAAAACCAAAATCGACCAGGAGTGGAAAGAACAAGTTTGGTGAGTTTTATCAAGATGTCGGACATATGATCAATAAATGCTTTCATTTACAAAAGCAGGTTGAGATCTTGATCATGAATAATTATTTGACTAAGTTTGTAGCTGATCTTAAAGAAGAGAATAAAGACCTCAGGCATAATTAGAAATATAGGACTGACCACCACACAATGGTGATCTGAGGCGACCTTTTATTGGTAAAGAATTCAAAAAACACACATAAAAACTACTCTAAATATTCTCTGCTTAGTTCCACCCAAGATTAGCACGTAATGAACATAAGTTTCAAGAAGAAACAAAAGGTATTGTCATTCCCAATTATGTTCACAAATGAGGATAAGGTTGTTAGTATTATATATCATAGAAACCATTCGTGTTGTTAGTTTTAGAGTATTATATATATATATTAATGAAAAAATTATTTCTTATATATACGTATAAGCTGCTTTCTTCTTCTAATCATATTAATAAATAGAATATACATGTAAATGTTCAGATAATAATGATTATCAAATTTTTCCCTACATACATAGTATTGACTGGACATTGATATTATATAATAGGTAAATTGAATGTCTTCGGTAAATATCATGAGATGATATCAGTATGAGTGATATGATAGTCATGTCACTAGGACATTAGTGTGGACTACTAATTAGAGAATTGTTTTTTGAATGTGGTCAAAGAAATGATGAATCTCATAGAATGTATATAACCAATGATTCATCATTTGATTATATCAATGTGCAACGTACTCCTTTGACCTGAGACATTATAGTTATTATCTAATACATATGCATATGTTTCATATGGTATATAAGTATATGACTAATCATGTCTTATATAAGAAGTAGTTTGGTTATGGGTTATTATATTAGGATGCGAATGACTATTAAGATATGATCTATTGGCTCGATGTATATAGGATTTAAGCTACCATAAACTCAATATATATTTGAATTCCCAAACGAACAATAATAAATGACTGAAGTACTAAATCCTTGAAAGGTATTGATAAAAGTCATACAAATGAGTTCTTACTGACAAGTTCAGCGTGTAATGACTGATAGTTCGTTTATATACTAAGTTTAGGATTTTGACTATTTACGAACCCCAATTTAGTCGGGATTAGATGATGGAGGGACATTACCTATACAGTACGTACAATCAGATATAATAGATTCGATGAAGAGTTTTTTCATTATGGTTTAGGAACTATAACATATTGTTGGATATTAACCATAGTCGATGAGCGATCAAATAGTTCGAAACGGGTTTGATTAGATAAATTTTGACTCATGGCTATCACTACAGTGAACTCAAGAGATCACAACCAATAACTAATATTCATTTTTACTTTCAGAGAGAAAAAATATTATCTATATGAGTACTAACACGTTCAGAGATATTATTAGGTTAAAAAGTATAATTAGATTACATGTTAAATAGTTTAACAAATCTGAGAGCTTGAAAAATTAATCCGAATATAACTTAAAGTAAGTTACAATATTCTATTTATATTTAAATATAAAAATAAAATAAAATAAATTTGACCAAAATAAGTTTGATTGGATTTAGGACCTATTTATCATATTTTTCAAATATTTACTATTAAAAGCTTGTTAGACAAGCTTTGAACCCATTTGTTATTGATCAAATTGACATGGGGCATTTTAATAAAGAGTCAAAATATATAAATAGAGATTAATTTATAGAAATTAAAATATATGGCATAATTTTTTAAAATTGGCAAAATTACCAAGTTTTTTTCCCTCTCTCCCAATTTGGCCAAGCATAAATGGATACCTAGGATTTTGATTCTTGGATATTCCATACATTTTTTGTTAGATCTTCGTCATTCCTAGCTTAAGGTTATGGTCTTTGGCCTTGATTTTGTTGATTTTGTTTTATGGTATAGTTTTTGATTTATGGCATGTAAATCCTAATCATCCTTTAGCACTTGATTCAACCTTTCACAATGACATCAGAGCATTGATTGTGTTGATGGTATGCTTGATTTGGTGTTGTGGTGGTTGGATTTGAAGTTTGGAGCTTGAAAGTGGTTATGGAAGTTCTGTTCCATATTAGGGTTTCAAGGAAGAAGATGATGAATAGTTTATTATCTTTGATTTTGTTGTGTTCGCTACTATCATATAATGATAGAAGATGTCATGGACCTATTTCTTTCGTATGATGAAAAAGAATTAACATGATTAAACTATGGATGACATATTTGGCCATAATGATGTCCATTAAGATATGTTGTGTTTTCTTGTTTCTTTGCCATTAATTGATGTTGATTTCATAAGATGAACCATGTTCATCATGTATTGATTCCTAAGGTGTTCAACCATAATGGTTTCTTATTCATACATGTTGTATTTTTTATGATTAATCTATGTTTAAATGTTAAATAAGTGTTAATGATCATAAATAATTGTTGTTAAGTGTTAATGATGGTCAAATGATTATTAAATAGATGTATGAATGTTTGGCTATGATAAAAAATTATGTTCGATAATTGTTATTTTCTTAGGGTTTCTTAATGTTAATTCATTCATGTGATGAATATTGATTTAAGTTAATTGATGAGTATATAACAGTGTATATACATTAAGATTTAAATTCATTATTTTATATTTCAAAGTATAATTAATTGCATATTTCTAGTGGTGTAAAATCTATTTTGTTTGCAATTTCTATTTATTTTTAGTTTTGATGCAATAAACGTAAAAAGGCTATAATTTTTCATTCAAGAGAGCTATTGAGGTGAATCTTAATCCAGTGGGACATAACTCATTGGGTTAAAAATTTTATATTTGGTCTAACTATCAATTTAGACTTTAATTGTATTTCTAAAGCTATTAAGCAAGCCCATTTATTGTTCTAGTCTAATCCGACCATACTTCAATATTTTACCCATAACTTCTAATAGAAATTTCAGATTTATCTAATATAAGTGGCATCTAAAAGATGAGTTAATTATCTATAATTTTTTATATTTATCACAGAAGCTGAATCATTGAGCATTAAGGTCATCCATAACATTTTTGTGGTAGTTAGAATTTTCTTAACTTCATTTATCAAAGTTTTCAACTTAATTTGTCAAAAATTACAACTACCTACTTTGATATTTAGCTCTTATATTTACTTATAAATAAGAGATCTATTTTGTATTTTGAGATTACACATTATATAGATAATAATTAGTTTGTAATATATTTCGTTATCTTATTTGTATGTCCTTTTAAAACTCCTAGTTAAGATTAGGAGAATGACATCAATGAATTAGTGGTATGTTTTCTTGATCATTCTTTTGTACTTCAATGTTTAGTCTTCTTATTTAATGGAATGTTTATTTACAAAATATGTTTTGATATATTTAAATTCTTTAATTCTTTGTATACATTTGGCACATTAAATACTTGAAAATATATTCCTTGATTTATTGTAAACTTATGGCATAAAGAATATTTTGAACATTTTTTATGTCATAAAGATTTTTCAAAATATTTCTATCAATTTTATAGTAAGACATATTTTTATTAAAAAAAATTCATTTTCTAGAAAAGATATTCCTTTTGAATTTAAAATAACTTTTATCTTTCGATTGAGCTATAAAAAGAATCAAGATTACTTTACTACAGTTCAAAGATGTCAATTTCCAAAGTTTTGGTGTTTTAATTTGCATTTAATCTCCATTTAGTACCTTTTCTTTTAAAATTTATCTACCATTTATTTTATCTTCACTTTGTACCCTTACTATTAGACTTTTGCTATTGGATCTTAGTTGGACATACACCAATTGGACTCTTAGAAAAACACTCCTTGAGAGACACAATACTTAGACTTATCGAACTATACTACAATAAAGACTACCTATACTTAGATACAATAATCAAATTGAGACCATTAATTTGTATTGATACATTTAATATTGTTGTTAATTGTTTAATTTATTTTAGTAATTAATTTGATTAATTAGATTATAATATGTGTGTGTGTGTTATGCGATAATGCATATATGTATATTGGTTATGAAGTGTATTTGTATGATAATGTATTGAAATATATACATATACATATACATATATATATGTATATCTATCTATCTAACTATTTATCTATATATATATGTATATGTATTTATGTAATGTATAATGTAAGTGTGATATTATATGTCATGAGATGATATTGTATTGTCATTACACATTATAAGGTTAATGACTAAAAAGGTTTGTTAATAACCACATGAATGCATTAACTACATTAATACACCAAATGATATTTGATTTGTTGCTAAAATGATTTTTTACCTCATGTTAATTATTATGCCTAAGGTTATGATTAATCTTTCTTATTTATTAAACATTTATTTAGTAATATCTTTTTTTTAATTAATAATAACATTAATGTTGATGGAAACCCTAATTGGTAACATTTGATTAAATTTAATTTATTTGACAAATTAAATAATTCAAATGTTTTATAACCATTATTTTATGCCTATAAATATTTTCTTTTTAATGTAATAAGGCAAATGTTACTATTAGGGTTTATACAAACCATAATTAATCTAAATTTGTTTGTTTATTCTGTGTGACAAATAAATTTTGCCGAACGAAACCATTTCGTTAAAATGGCCGAATAATCCAACCAATTATATAATTCGATATTTTATCGAAATTGCATTACATTGTATTTAATATTCATGTGTATTTATACAAATGTATACAATTTGCAATTGTTATTTATGTGAAATAATATTGTAAACATATAT
>JAVXUL010057799.1:0-10340 GCA_035590515.1 Trichilia minutiflora
ATCACTAATAATCTATTTTCTGTGTCTCTTCAGTTTCTCAAGCTGAAAGTGATACTAAATGATACATTACAAAACATACACTAAACAGTGTTCTCCAACTTACATATCAAACTTTTGGTGGACCTTTAAAAGGTTGAAAGGGACTAATTGCACAAATACGAATAAAGAAAAATTGTTTTTTTTACTGGAAAATAGAACATATACAGAAGCATTATCCTCATTACCTTGACAGACTTATGAAGTCAGATAAAGGTACTAATAGCTATATGATGATTAATTATGAATTACGTGATATTTCAAATCATCATTCAAGGATATTAGATTCTACACCTATTTCTTATATATGTGTCTCTCTATAGACATTATAGAATTGTTCAGTATTGTCAAGAGGCAAGATCCCTTTAAGAATGGCTAATGGGGCAACTGTTGCTGCTGAAGCTAAAAATTCTTGCGAGTTTAGATTGTCTACTAGACACATCATAAGATTCAACTCTGTATTATATTTTGCTAATGCCATTAAAAATATCGTTTCTATTTCTGTCCTGTACTATATAAAGATGGTTACAGTGTATAGTTTATAGAAAAGGACTGTTTAACACATTTTTGAAATGTATTCGTAGGCAAAACAATAAATACAAATAGATTATATATTTTAATATTGAATAACAGTTATTCAATAAAATCTATTATTAATACAAGAATTCAGGATATATCAAATCCTAAAATCCTATAAGATTATAGATTAGGTCATATAAGAGACAGAAGACTGATCAATTTGGTACAAGTGAACTTTTAAGTTCATTGGGTTTGGAACCCTTACCAACTTATGAATCATGTCTCTAAGGTAAAATGATCAAATCTTCCTTTAAATGTAAAGGAGAGAGAGATCTAAGGAGCTATTGGAATTCATACATATAGATGTATGTAGACCGTTTAGTTCCAAAGCCATAGGTGGATTTGACTAATTCATTACCTATATCGATGATATGTATTTATTGAAATAGAAATTTAAATCCTTTGAAATGTTCGGAGAATTTAACAATGAAGTAGAGAAACAAATTGGAAAGAGTATTAAAGCTCTATAATTAGATCGTGGGGATAAATAATTGAGTACAGAGTTTCACGAATTCTTGACTAATAATGGAATAGTTTTTCTACAAACTTTCCCTTGCACACCACAGATGAATGGTGTGATGGAAAGGAGGAATCGTACCCTATTAGATATGATACGAGTAATAGTGAGTTTTACCAACTTACCAATTTATTTGTAGGAGTATGCTCTATATTCTACTGTGCATATCCTGAATAAAGTCCCCTCAAAGTCAGTTCAGAAGACTCCATATGAGATATGGAGTAGTAAAAACTCCAGTCTCGATTATACGAGTATCTGAGGATGTCCAGCTTATATTAAATTAGTTGACCCTGATAAGTTGGATGTCAAATCTGAGAAGGAAAGTTCATCGAATATTCTAAAATTAGTTTAGGATATTATTTCTACTTTCATACTGATCAGTATAGCATGGTCAGTGGAAATGAACATTTCTTAGAAGAAAAATTCTTATAAGAAGGTGGTGCAGGTAGATTTATTGAACTTAAGGAAGGGTCCTTAGAAGCTCGGTCCAATGAAATTATGGTTGGACAGTCTAGTAAGCAGATCTTAGTTTCAGTTCAAATTCTAATACATTGATCTTCTAGGATATCACATCCTTTGAAGTGATATGGTCTCCTCTATGAGTCGGAGTTTGACTCTTACTTATTGGGAGAGACAGATCTTCATGATGATCCTAGAAACTATGAGGAAGCTATCCTAGATAGAGATTCAGGTAGATGGCTAGAGGCTATGGATTCTGAGATTCAATCCATGTATGTCAATAAAGTCTAGATACTTGTTGATCCACCAAAAGGAATTGTTCCTATTGATTGTAAATAGATCGATAAGAGAAAGACTGGTAAGGATGGTGAGGTTTAGACCTATAAAGCACGACTTGTTATGAAGGTGTATACTCAGAAACAAGGGTTGGATTATGAGTATACCTTCTCACTCATGGTCCATCCGTATTATACTAACTATAGCAGTATATCATGATTTCAAGTTCTAATAGATGGATATGAAAATTGCATTCCTCAACGGGTATCTTAAGGCAAATAAATTTACAACAACCTGTTGGTTTCATGTTCACTGTAGATAGAAATAAGGTATACAAGTTGCATTAATCCATTTATGGATTAAAACAAGCTTCCCGTATTTAGAATAAACTATTTGATAATGTGATCAAATCGTATGGATCCAGATAAACTTTGCTTTTATAAATGGGTTAAAGATCATGCCATTGTGTTTCTCATATTGTATATGAATGACATATTGCTTATGGGTAATGATATTGGCATGATGACTGAGATTAAAATCTGGTTATTTAGAACCTTCGTAATAAAAGACTTTGGAGAAGTGACCTATCTTTTAGGGATTTGCATCTATAGAGAAAAGGGTAATAGGATTACCCCAAAAGATGTACATGAAGAAGATACTGAAGAAATTCAATATAAAGAACTCTAAGAGAGGTCTCTTACCTTTTCATTATGGTCTTAATCTTTTTAAAGATATGGGCCAAAGATTAATAAAGAGGCACAGCGGATGCGTGGTGTGCCTTATACATCGGTTATCGGTAGCCTGATGTACACCATGCTATGTACATGATCTGATATTGTGTATATTGTAAGTGTTACAAGCAGATATCAGACTATCCCAAATGAAAAACATTGGTCAGTTGTCAAAGCTATCCTCAAGTACTTACGAAGGACTAAGGATCTGGTTTTGTCTTTTGGATCTCAGAAATTGAGTATATAAGGATACTCAAACTCTGATTTCCAATTTGACATGGATGATAGGAAGTCTACATCCGGGTTTTGTTTTCGTATGTGATGAAAAAGCTGTGAGCTGGACAAGTTCTAAGCAAACTATCACAACAAACTCCATTACAAAAGCTGAATATGTTGCCACTTCTAAAGTAGCATAAGAGGTTGTTTGGATGAAAAAGTTTGTGTCTGAACTTGATGTCATTCCTAATATGAGTTATCCGATAACCATATTCTGTGTTAATATTGGAGCTATTGCATAGGTTAAGGAACCCAGGGCACAACAAAAGTCTAAACATATTCAGCGCAAGTATCACATTTTGAGAAAACTCGTTGGAGTTGGAAAGACATTAATACAGAAAATTTGATTAGTAAGTTGTTACTGACCCACTGACTAGAGTGATGACACTGAAACAGCTGGACCTGCATCTTAGGAAGATGGGTATATGATACCACAACGAATGACTCTAGTGCAAGTGGGAGATTGTTAGTGTATACCCTAGAAACCATTCGTGTTATCGGTTTCAGAGCTAGTGATCTTATATAACATTTTAATTAGTCATGAAAGAATTGTTCTTTATTCACATACATTAACTGTTTCCTTTATATTGGCATGCTCACATATAAAGAATGTATGTGAATAGCCCAGATATTTTCATTTACTGGTTTAATGAAATTATCAAATTGTTCCTTACGTTCGTGATTTAGATTGACAACTATATTATATATTAAGCATATTAATTGCCTCCTAATGATATCATATGATGATATTTGTAGGTTGACAATATGGGTATTGTCAGAAGCGCATTAGTATGGATTTATAGTTGATGAACTATTTATAGAACGGGGATACATATTGACAAATCACATAGTATGCATGTAGTCAATAATTTGTCAATAGATTGCAATAGTGTGCGATGTAATCCTTAGACTTGAGACGTTTAGAATCGGACTCTATGTGGATAGGTATATTTCATATGGTGTATATGTGCAGGGCTAATCATGCCCTATACAAGAAGCTGGTTTGGGTATGCTTTGTTCATATAGGTATTCGATTGACAGTCAAGATGGGATCCGTTGAGTTAAAGCTATGGACTGAGAGTTTCCGTTGACTCTGTCCAAGTTGATTTCCTAAACCAATATCTATATGATGTCTAGATTTTAAGTCTCTGGCCAGAGCAATCATGACATATGATCGACGATTCGTATAAAACTTTAATAGCTTCTTTTCCTTTGTCATACAAAGGGTAATTGATCTCATTTCTAGATCTTTCTCATCAATGATAGTTGTCATGTCAATCTCACTACTTCGAGAATATATAAACAATTTATATACTAGTAAATACCAATCAATCTATTTCATAAATAAATATAACTTTTATATCTATCATAATTAAAAGTGTAACCTCATTTGCACAATTAACTAACAAATAAAAAATTTTTATTAGTAGTATTAAAATACACCATTTTTTCTAGTACAAAAGTATTGATTGTATATAAAATCAGTTTGTAAGTTTTTGAATATATGGAACAACTGTTGCTCCATATGCCACTTATAACGTTACTAAACCTTTTGGGAGTAACCACTTACTTTAAAGGTCATGTAATGATATACTAATATGTAATGTGGCAGTTGAATCTATTATCCAAGCTTTTGAATATGAAATAACCATTAATTCAGTTTCAATAACATGACAGGAAAACATACCTTACGTTTTCTTTACACTCAAACTTTTTAAAGTAAAGAGGACAGTTCCTCTTATAATGAACAAGCTTCTTATAAAATTGATACTCATTTTTAGTTACGCTCCTAGCATTTAGCTTTATTATGGAGCTTTTTCTAAACAACTCCACCAAAGAGAGAGATTCAAGAGACATCTAGCATATTCTTATATTGAGCCTGCAAGTCATTGCTCATAGACACCAACATTTACGATCTTACTTTAAGATTGTATTTCTTTCATTTCTATAAGAAGTCTCTCCTTTCATATGAAGAATTGTTAGAGAAGATCATGGGCATTATTCCTTAAAGAACATAACCCAAATTTCAAAATCCAAAATAATTCTGATTCCTTATACCAAACCATTAAAGCAAGTCTAGTAAGCCTATGAGTGTCAAAAATTTTTCTAAAAAAGGGTTAGATAATTTTTTTCATATCATTGACTCAAGTATCCGTTTGTGCAATTAGTAAGATAGTTCAATACATTAATTTGTACTTGTGTAAATATCAAACTATTTAGTTTTAGACTTTAAACTAAATAATACTCCCACTACTTAACTCAAATCCTATACTCCCTTAGATAGGCACAATCGAAATTATATTCCAGTTTTCATGGGTGATCAAGCTTATTAAACTTCCAAACCTTACCTGACAGTTATTGGTTTAACAAGCCTAACAAGATAGAAACTCTTTTCTATTTGTAACCCTTTACAAGATATGATTAATCAACCTCTAGATCTTAGACACCTCACCTGACAGTTATTGGTGCTTTAATCTAGTTAGGCTAGACCCAATGTATTTTCATAAATATAGATATAATTAGACCCCTCACCTGACAATTATTGAATGTCACGCCCCGACCCTTGTCGACGACATGATAATTTCCACGAATCCCAGAAATACATCCCATCACCTACAATGCATCCCTAGAACTCACAAAGCATTAGTATCTGTTTTCAAACTCATTTTTAAAAATAAGATAAAATAATATAATATAAAAGATTTTCAATCATACATGTATCAACATTTGTCTTTTCTTAAAATATAATACAAAATATTCCTAGCCAAGCCAAATATATAAAATCACTTTATTACAAATATTTTTCAGTACAGTGGATCATAATATAAAATCCTGAGTTGAGTACTTGAAAAGTTTTACAGAATCACACTTCAGCTATACTATGCCATTCCTGACTACGCTAACCTGAAATGGGAAAGTGAGAGGTGAGTATTTGGAAAAATACTCAGTAAGTAGACAAATAACAAAAATGAAAATTAGAGGCCCAAACATTGATTACGAAAAGCCCTCGTAATCATCAAATCAATCATAATGAAATGTGACATCATACATATGTCTCAAAAATCAATATAATATCAAATATGTATATCCCCTCGGTTTATAGGATCCCATCCACTCCCTCAGAGTTGTATAGTTAATCCGCAACCTTGGTTAGGGATATGTACCCATGTATAATATCCCTCAGTCTGTAGGATCTTATCCACTTCCTCTGAGCTGTATGGCTGATCCGTAATCCTGGTTGGGATACAGTATAAGGCTAGCATGCTTTAGCCTAGACATGTGAATTCCACCCATCCCACTTGAACTGTATGGTTAATCCATATTTTGGGGTCTATTGGATTCCACCCACTCCATATGAGTTGTATGGCTAATCCTCACCCCTAGGTCTATTGGATTCCACCCACTCTATATAAGCTGTATGGACAATCCTAACCCATATATATATATACCATGGTTCACAAGATCATAAATAAACAACAATGGCCTATCAGGATAAATCAAATAACTGTTGGCTCATAATGCCAAAACATAAAACAAGACGTGTTGGCTTAAAAGGCCAAATCAACAAGTATGACACCCCGATCATTATACTCAACTATGCCATATTCATTAATAAAAATAAAATTGGCCTCTAGCCTCAAAATCAAAATATCAATATCATCAAGCATAATAGGCCTTCGGCCTCACAATCATGTTAATCCAGGTTTCACAACAAACCTATCTCCATCATAAATAGGGGGCTATCACGGCTACCACACAATATACATCAAACGCCTCCTCATTTCAGTTATGTATCCACATACATACATCCATATTCTATACCAAACATAATAATTATAACAAATAATTTAAATTGAGGTGAAGGAAAGAAATGTGTCCACTCACTACCTTGGGGTGGGAAACCACCCTCTCAGTATCCTCCTCACAGTAGAGATCCTCCCATCTCGACTGTCCCTCCTGGATATACATACAAACACAGATTCACGATTTTTCAGAATGTGCGTGCATGATGCAATGCATGCTCATACAACTCTCGCACTCCTCTCTCTCTCTACCCTTTCTCTCTCTAAACATATTACCCTTATTAATTTTGCTTTACCTACGAACATTTCTCATCAAATTCAACACTAATAGCTATCAAAGTCCTCTAATTATCGATACTGATGACAAATTAGAAAACCTCTAATTTTTAGGATTTTGTCAATAGTAACCCTAAAACCTATTCTCGTGATTTATGCACAATTAAATCAATGAGCTTAGGGATAAACTTACCTAAGATGGTAGAAGTGTTTTAAGTCCCTCTTTACTCGATTCTCTTACTTGATTACTATTCACTATAACCCTTCTTCGTGATTCCTCATGAACCGTCAAGTGGAACTCCGATCAGAGGCGATTTTTGAGTTCTGGTGTTGGTTCTAAGTTCATAGGTACCAAAATGGTATAGTTTGGTGGAGAAACGACTCAAATCTCATTTTCACAGTGAGAGGAAATGGGTTTCTGTCGAAAATGGAGAGAGAGAAAGTGAAAGGCTGAAATGGGGAAGACGATTCCCTTGCTCTGCGTAAAATAGGCTGTAAAATCGTTCAAAGGTGTCAATACCTTTCAAAATGTATCAATACCTTTGGCATTATGCCTCCAACGTATCGATACCTTTCCCCTAACGTATCGATATGTTTGACTATTTACTGTTCACCATGTCTACAATGTATCGATACCTTTGACTTCATGCCTGCAACATATCGATATCTTTCGTCGCAAGCAAACTTCATCTTCGTTACAAACGTGTCGATACCCTTGCCAACGTATCGATGTGTTTGGCACTATTTATTGTTCATCATGCTTTCAAGGTGTTGATACCCTTCATCAAAGGTATTGATACCTTTGGTCTTATATAGTAAACGTATCAATACCTTTTCCCAAAGGTATCGATACCTTGCCTCTAGTCCTCCTTCCGAGGATTGCTACTTCCAATAGCCATAACTTTTGACTCGGTTATCCGTTCGGAACCTATAATATATCAATAGAAAGCTCTCTTTAAGCTCTATAAAAAAAACAAAACTTTTCTTAATTGGAGATGATTTTAGGATCAAAAATTCAGTTCTTTTGCATAATATTATATCCTATACTATAGTCTTACTCAAAACACAATCTTCAAGTTTTATACCCTCTTGCGCATAATCTAAACACGATGACATGCACAAAAACTCTTGATAGATTTACTATTATGCCCATAATACTAAGGAATAGGCTTCACATTGAAAGCCTAACATACTTTATAAAGAAATAGGTCAACTAGATTACAATTCTCTGTGAGGGCCCTCACTTGATAGTTACTGGGTTATCCCATCAGAAAAATCTATAACCTACTGACTACATTAGAAGGTTTGAGCCTAATATTTTATAAGAAGATTTATTTAGGTTTCTTTTTATATACACCACTATGTATATTATCTCATAATAGAATTTTAAATTCTAAATAGTTTTAGAAAATAATCCATTATGATTTTATTTAATCATAATTAGTAATAGAATTTAAAATAAACATCTACATACAAATTTTAAATATAAATCCATTATATATTAATCAAATCAATATAACAAATTAAAATTTTAATTTATTTATGGAGGCCTTTTTCTGCTTGATTCAATATCAATAAATAATAATTATTCCCACTAAAATTCTAATAATTCTAGATTAATTAAAAAATTAATTAGAATCAATATTCAATTAATTTAAAATCTAGAGTAATTAATTTGTTCATTAACCAAATATTAATCAAATTAAATAAGTATGAGAGTTGTTGATTAATAAATTAAGAATAACATTTACTCATAATTTATTAATATATGATTTTCACATTTCAACAAATGTATTAATATAACAAAATTAAACAATAAATGTAAACAAATGTACATTTATAGCAAATCATATTTGCTTTATTCATAAACTATTAATAACAATATTAATAGCATATTATATTAAAAAGGGGTGAATAGATTCAAAAGCCATTTGTTAATATATATATATATATATATATGCCATTTCATGTGTGAAAGCCATCCCTTAGTATTATGGGCATAATAATAAATCCCTCAAGAGTGTTCGTGCATGTCTTTATATTTAGATTGTGCACGAGAGGGTATAAAACTTGAAGAAGATATCTTGGATAAGATTATGGTATATGATATGAGCTTATGGAAAAGAACTAGAATTTTGACCCTAAAATCATCTCCGATTGAGAAAAAGTTCTTATTGTCTTTATAGATCTCAAAGAGAGCTTCGCATTGATATATTATGGGTTCCGAGCGGATATCCGAGCTAAAATTTATGGCCAATTGAAGTTGCAGTCCTCGGAAGGAAGACCAGAAGCAAAGGTATCGATACGTTTACTGTTGGGGCCAAAGGTATCGATACCTTTGGTAAAAGGTATCGACACTTTGAAGGCATGTTAAATAGCGAACAGTACCCAACATATCGATACATTGGCAAGAGGTATCGACATGTTGGTGACGGAGATAGAGCCCGCTTGCGATGAAAGGTGTCGATACGTTGGGAAAGGTATCGACACCTTGCAGGCTTGTGAACAGTGTTTTGGCCAAATGTATCGATACGTTAGGGAAAACTTATCGATATGTTGTGAGAAAAATGCCAAAGGTATCGACACACTTTGAAATGTATCGACACCTTTGGGGATTTCACAACATGTATGCTCGGGGACAGGTTGTTTTCCCTATTTCGAATTTTTAGCTTCTCTCTCTACCAGAAACAGTAGAAAACTCTCTCAATCACCAGTGAACTGGTCTCCTCTATTTCTCCACGAAACTTTGCTATTCTAGTTCCAATGAACTGAGAATCAACACCAGAACCCAGAAATACCCTCTGATCGAAGATTTACGCGATGGTTCGCGAGAAATCACGAAGAATAGGTGGCGGTGAACAGTAACAAAAAAGAGGGATTCAAGCTGATCGAGGCTCTAAGCTTGCCTACGGGTTTAGGTAAGCTTATTCTTCAGTCTATCTCTCTCAATTAAGCTATCATTTCGCATTAGATCTAAGAAATGATAATCGGGTCACTGTTCACAAAACCCTAGAATTTAGGATTTTTCTAGTTTATCATTTGTATTGATAAATTAGAGGTTTTGGTTAGCTAATGGTGTTGAATTGATGAGAAATGTATTTTTAAAGAGAGATTCGTGTGAGAACAGCAATGTTAGAGAGAGAGAGAGAGGGTAGAAAGAGAGAGTGAAAGGTGCGTGAGTAGCTTGAGCATGCATTTTATCATGCACGCACTTTATGATATATGTTTTTGTGTATCCAGGAACGACAGCCGAGACGGGAGGATCTCCGTCATGAGAAGGATACCGAGAGGGTGGTTTCCCACCCCAAGACAGTGAGTGGACATATTCTTTCCCTTCGTCTCATTTATTATTATTTATGAATGAGTATAATGCTAGATGATAGCATA